>JAVXUL010000019.1:2999796-3017857 GCA_035590515.1 Trichilia minutiflora
TGTGGTCGGTTTATGTGTATCTTGCTCTTTGCCTAAGCCAATTTTTTGTGGGTTGTTATTCTTCTTTGTTGCCCTTGCCCTTGATCTATCTCTTCTTTCTCACATCTTCAGTGATGTTGCTGTTCATACAAATGTTGCTCAATTGCATAGATCACCAGTGGTGGGTATACTGACAAGGCACTATTTCATGCCAGGACATATGGCATTTTAACTTAATATATTTCCTGAAAGCGGAGTCAGGTTTTTGTCTGTTTTACCAATGAAAAATTTAGCCATATAAACTTGGTATTTTCTTAATTCTTCTATTGGCGATATATATACGTATATGGTACTATAATTAGATCTCAGTATCAAGTATTATTATTAAACTAAAAATGAAAGTAGAAGGAAGAAATTATGAAAGACGAACTGGAGATTTTGTTTGAATTATAATTTTTGCCTTTCAAAATATTTGGAAGCAAGGCTCAGTCCAGTCCTTATGGTATGATCAAGAAGAATTCACCTTATGGTGGGTTTTATGGGATATTCCAATTTTTTCATCACATTTTTAAAAATATTTTGCAACCCATTTCAAATTTTCTGTTACATTTCTTAAATTTACAGATTCTAAAGATTTTCATTTCCTAAAAAAAATGTATTAAAAAATTTGAAAAACTGCCCCCGTATATATTATCAGTCTTGCGCCATCGAAGATTTACATAATAAGAATACAAAAATCCTGTCATCAGCCAAAAGCCCTTCGAGAAGATAGGGTATCTCCCACATGCATTTCCTGACCATGCTTGCCATAATACAAAATATCTTGCACTAACACTTTGAAGCACACCTCATAATTAATAAAAACACACAAAGCCAAATAGAAAAATAATACTGGTGCAAACTTTGCCAAAGACAATACCCACTTTTTTTTCTTCTTTTCCTTTTTCTCCTTTTTTTTTTTTTTTCTGAGAAATTGGATGGAAGGAAAAAACATCTTCATTTATGTCGACCCTTTCCTTAAACTCTTAAGGTAGTCTGCCCTTATTGCCCACAACTGTTCTGCCACTGACTTCATGTCGGGCCGATCATTTCGGATGGGCGCAGCACACTGAATTGCCAAACCAAACATTTTCAGGAGTGTATCTGTATCGATTACTTCATTCATCAAAGGATCCAACAATTCTTTTAAGTTTCCATCATTGTACATCCTGAAGGCCTGCACAATCAAAATCACACATTTGTTACTAGAAATTTCAGTTCCGTTTTAGGCTTAATATTTTAGAAGATATTCTGCCTATGATGGGAGTATCAAATAACATAGTTAACTAGTAACTATCTGACCATCCTGAATAAAATTTTATAATGCAGTGGGTTCAAGCACAACTTGCACATACCATTGATAAGAAAGCCAACAAGGAGGTTTTAGCCATTTACAAGCAAAACTCACAGTACAGGAATTTCAATACCAAAAGATCATATACTCGGAAAAATACCAGTGCTCAATTTTCTTTTGTTAGGGCAGGAGGTCTTGTGTAAATGGAAAACCAATCTAGGGTTCTGTTGCATGATGGCAATAACTACTATTCCAAGCTAATTTATTGTATGAGCAATGTCAACTGTCACATCAACAAAATATTTTCAGATGAAGTCATGAAGATAAACTTACCCATCTAAGAGTCACCCGTTCATCAGCTGGTCTCTTCAATTCCACAGGACGGCGCCCAGTTAGAATCTCCAGAAGTAAAATCCCAAATGAATATACATCACTCTTGGGGGTCAGCTGATAGGTCTTCATATACTCAGGATCAAGGTAACCAACTGTTCCTTTAACTTTGGTCGAAATGTGTGTTCGATCAGAATCCAGTGGACCAAGCCTTGCAAATCCAAAATCAGCCACTTTTGCATGCATGCTTTCTGTCAGAAGAATGTTGGACGACTTCACGTCACGATGGATAATTTGCTTCTCTGTTTCAAGAAAAGATACAATATTAACATTGTATGATATTAGCATAATATACAAAATTTCCACTGCATTGCATGATTCATTCTGGAGAATGAAATATTGTTTGGAAGAAGGGATGGACCCCAGGTCATTATCCATTAAATTTGCATTGGATTAATGATGTAAATATTCTTCTAAGATATTTTGCAACCGTGGGCCTCAAATGAAAAAGATATAAATGAAAAATAGAAAATGTTATCAAAATACCTTATAATCATATTATAACCATGATAGATATAACTGTTTCTTGTCAAGTATGATGCAAGTTATATAGAAAGTATGACAGGAGAGAACACATACAGCCAACCTGAGAAGCGAGGAAAATAGGAGGAAATAAAAGCATTAGAGAAAGGACGTGGATGTAAATAACTACTTAGATGCTGAAGGATTGTTTACTTTTTTGACTAGATACTTAATATGGCTGAATCTGACTAATTTAGATAGTCAAGTTTGCTTGTTTTTCTAACTTAATCGTGATTTCAGCACCTTTTCAGCTGAATGCAAAAAGCTAATTTTTATAGTATTTACTTAAATGTAAAAAAAAAATCTGATTTACTTCATAAATTCTCTTCCCAAAATTATCCCAGGTAATCTATTTAAATCCGTACTTACATAAAGTCTATCAGCATCTTCCTCAACTTCACTTGTCAAGAGTCAAGAATTTTCAATCATTCCTCAACTTCATTTGTCAAGAGTCAAGAATTTTCAATCATTCACACTATTTTAAAGGGTATTGTTCTATCAATGATTATCTTACAAATTTCAAGAAAACTATTATTTTTCACAGGGCATCATAAACTATAATATAATTTACATTACCACAGTTCATTAATATGTAAAAGTAAATATAATTTTATTTTCATTTTTTAGAGATGGATATTGTTTATTTAGCATTCAAAATATACAAGGACACTATAAAAACATTGCTTTACAGATTTTTATTTTTTTAAAATTTAAAAAACAAACATCTTAACATTTATATTAAGCTATTACGAAGAAAAACCAAACGTATTCAAATGTCAGACAAAAGGACCAAAGCTACCGAAGAAGCTAAATCATGAAACAAGGACAAGAAAAAAGGACTAGTGTATCAAATCTTATAAAAAGCATTCAACAAAGGCAAAGTTGAATTTTCTAGAAACGAGAACTAACAAGATGAAAAGAGGGTGAACTAGGCAAAGAGTTTTCTTAAACATATAATGCTTTTATTTTTTTTAAATTTTTTCCTTATTTGACATCCTAACAGCAGTTTACAGTAAAGTACCTTTTTTTATTTTTCTTTCTAATATCCAAAAATCCTTTGAACTTTCTATGTTCACCAAGGTCTAAACGGATGAATACTGCCATACACTGTAAATTTGACAGTCAGATAACCCACTAGGTATCCTAGGCACGCATTCCTACTGGGTTTCAGTCCCTAATCTCTTAATTGAATCAAAGGGTCTGATCCACTCAACAGAACCCCTAAGGGTTTTACAATGACGTCTGTTAGTTCTTGATGAGTGTGCTTTTGATATAAATTTAGTTGTTTTTATCATTGTTTCTAACCTTGGTAGAACATGGTTAAAAGATTTGTTTTGAGTCCATCAAGAAGTTTGATATCTCACACCAATACATGCAAATTATACAGATATATAACATTTCACACAGTTTTTTTCCCCTTTATTTTTCCCAGTAGACCACTAGATGGTTAAAAGATGCACCAATTTTATTTATTTTGAGTCCATCAAGAAGTTTGATATCTCACACCAATACATGCAAACTATACAGTTATATAACATTTCACACAGTTTTTTTCCCCTTTATTTTTCCCAGTAGGCCACTAGATGCTAATATATCCAGATGCAATTCTTTATGATAATACTAGAAACAATCAACTAAGCGGAAGAATTTTCACCTGCATATAAATGGAGGTATGTTAGGCCATGAGCAACATCAATGGCTATCTCAAGCCGCAGATTAAAATCCAGGATTTTTCCATGCTCACCTGCCAAATTTTTTTAGAGAGAAGGAAAAAGAAACAATAAAACTATTAGCATTCACATTCTGATTTAAATAAAAATTTTATCAATCTTATATTCAAGTAACATTACCATCCAGATGTTCTCTAAGTGTGCCATTTGGTACAAACTCTGTTATGATAAGGCGCTCATTTCCTTTATCAACAAAACCAAGTAGCTTAACCAGACACCGATGATCAATTTTGGATAGAAGTTCAACTTCACTACTGAATTCAGTTTGCAGATTATCAAACTGCTCCTGTATGAGTTTTTCACATTACAAAGAGAAAATAAAGCAGTCAGATCATTCATTTGGTAAAAATAATGATATAAAAGAAAGCCAATTTAATAAGATCATCAATTTAATAAATCATTTGTTAGATCTACTTAGCCATGTGCATGTTCACTACTAATGAAGCCAATTTAAACACAAAATAGTAAAGAAAAACAAAAATTATGCAGCTAACAACACTGTATAGGAAACTCATAATGTCACCATATGGAGTCCTTTATACATTAGTAAATTTGAACCACATCATCAAAATATAGCTATCAAATATTTTTATCATTGTTTGGACACAGCATGAACATTTCCACCATTAACAATCATGTAACTCTACGTATTATTGTTGTCTGGCATGCTCAGTCACTGCATTCATAACTTAAAGCTCCATAGCTGTCACCGTTTTTAATGTTGTCAAACCATGGCAAGCTAGGCTGTCAGGAGACACTAGCTGCATTCAAAACTTTGTTTTGCTTCGTCATTTTTAGCGCATATCCTAGTGAGACTAAGACCCTTCTTGCACTTAAGCAGACTCACCTAATCCTTCAGAGCAAATCCTTTAGAAATGGTTAAATGTTATGAGAGATGATATCACTAGCACTAACTGGACTTGTAAAGTCCACACAACTCCATAATCCTATTGGATGACAAATTGGTAAGTGTTTACCAAGCTGTTGAGTCCATCTTCCAAAATTTGTTTGCTTTGTTGCTTTCAGCCCATAAACCAGCAAGACTCAGACTCTTCTTGAACTTAAGCAGGCTCACCCAACCCTTCAGAATAAATTCTTTCCTGAGAGATTATATCACTAACAGCAAATGGACTTGTAAAGTTACACTCTACTTCATATACCTATGGGATAAAAAATTGGTATCAAACTGTTAACCAAACTGTTGAGTCTTATCTCCCAAAATATAAGCAAAAATTTTAAGCTGTTGACTCTACAGTGGAGTCTTTAAATCAGTCCGTAGAACTCAGTCAATACAATAGTTACTAGTTCCCGAGGCATGCATACCTACAATACCACCTACTGAGGTTGAAACCTACCTCCAATAAGGAAATAAAAATCCTACTCTTACACAAACAAGTAAAACCAAAATCAACAGATATAATTACCCCAAAAATGATTCCAGCAGGGAGAGAAAACCTAATTTAACTGAATTATGGAAATAAAAATAACACTAAAACTAGCCTAGCTTGTCCTATATCACTTACATTCTTCTCTGAGACATTTGACTCTGTAATCATGAAGTGAAGATTTTTGAACAAGATTGGGCAAGATTATGGTTATGACCAGCTAAGGTCAATGATCAAATGTCAAAATGTTGAACTTTACCTCATATTCTGGATAGGCACAAGCTCACATCTTGTCCGCAGACAGTTTTGAGCAAGATATTTGCAAAGATGCACAGTGGAAGCACCTTTTGACTCTCATGCTAAGTTTCTTATAACAAATTCATCCATAAAACTATAGATAAAATTCATTTGATATTGTTCACAGTCTTTCCCCTCACTATTCCATCAATCGTCTACATGCCAACTCTCATCCTTCTAATTCAATCACATAGTTTTTCCAATACATCAAGTAGCCCGTGTACTAAAATTAGGAGTGATGACAACTGGAACTGGCTCATCATGTAAACCATAGGCATCAAGACTGATGGACAGTGATTATGTCACTGATCAATACTCTGAAGTCTTCCCTAGAAATATTTTTTAAGAATATGCAAGCCCATTATATTGGACCTTATTATATTATTGTTTGGATCAAATACATGCCTAATTGATTGGCCTTAAAATTTGATATTGTACATTTGCCCATTTTCACACCCGACTCCCTCAAACTCTACTTGAACCAACGGACAGCATAACAAGGATCTTCAATGATCAGTTTATTACTTCCACATGAAATAAGTTTCAGCATTTACTAGGGAAGCTTTAGCATCTGCATCTCAATTTAAGGAACACTACCGACATTCTTGATAGTTAAAGCTATTTTCAGCAGAAAGTGAGTTGATGGAAACATATGAGGGTTCCATGCACCTATATCAGAAGTTAACAGAGAGCCTAAGGTTTATTTGCCATTTACCTTGTTTTTTATGATGTTTTTTATGTATCACAGCATTCCATTGATTTTAATGCCATGACCCATGAATATTATTTGATTCAGATCACTTTTTGATTTGTTCAACCTTATATAACTGTCCTTTAAAGTGAGATTGGAAGTTGTTTCATAATCAAGAAACCGTAACCTAGTATTTCTTCTTTCTCTCTTTCATCTCCATTGGTCTTTGCATCTCATCCTTTTCTTCTCAATCTATTTCTTTCTTTTTTCCCTCCACTTAATTATTTGGTTCTACATTATCAATCTCCCATACTATAAATTCTACAAGTTAGAAAATGAACTCCAAAAATCTTACATACGGTGGAAAAATTGTTGCAAAATAGTATTGTCAGTCGTATAAAGGACTGCCTTACCTTCTTTGCTCGTTTTATCGCAACCACCTGACCATCTTCTAGCTGGGCCTTGTAGACAGTTCCAAAGCCTCCTTCACCAATCCGTAGCGATGGCGAGAAATTACGGGTAGCTTTGATGATCTGATTCATATTGAGATGTATAGATCCAATTCTACTAAGTTTTGGAGACATTGTGAATCTAGAAGGACTAGGTGGTACTCTCATTGGACTTGGTGGAATCTTTTCAGAAGTAGATATCACATCAATGGAAGAAACAGAATCCACTGCAAGAACAGAATTGTTTCTCTGTCAATATAGCATCAAGAACCATGAGTGCCAATCGAGACAAGTTTAATAAAATTTAAGTAGCCAAGATATCACCACAGAGAGGAAATGGAGCAATTAAAAACATGGAACATTAATAAAATGTGGATATAATTACAGTTTATTCTTAATCGAAAACTCATTCAGTTGTATAACTGCATAAAATTTTGAAGCACATCATGATAAATGGTTAAAATTTTGTCATCATCATAAACGATATGATTTATTAAGAAGACTCACTTGAATTTGGGTCCTTGGAAAGAACAGCATGGGTAGTTGCTTTCCTTTTTCTATAAAAGCAAGGGCAAAGAAGAGCACAAGACATCAAAAATACTCCACTTCCTGCTATGCCAACCATTTTGGTGGTTGAAAGAGATCCAGGATGATCCTTCTCCTCTGTAGGATGAATATTTTGACCAACATCATGGGTTTTGGGTTCTTCTCTCAGCTCTTTTTGTAACATTTTTCTTCCAATCTTAAAAGACAACTTAGCTGCAAAAAGGAAAGTGTTTGATTATGGCTCCAAAAAGTTACCATAAGGATTGACTAAACTTCACAGACTAAGCATTCAGAATACCAATAACTATATAATATTTTAAATTTGAAAGCCAAACCAACATCTTGCGTATGTGCATACCTAGCTGAAGGTCCAACCCACAGTAATCACTTTCAAAATAGCCTTCCAAGTCACAATGAGTGCTGTAATGAAATTTAAGAACCTTACAGAATGAAACTTTATCTACTGGATCTCCATTTATGTAAAAGAATTCAAGACCATTAGAATTTGAGTATGCTATGTGATCAGCACCGCAAACCTTTGACTGTATAGCTACCGAGGCAAAGATGCCCGGAAATTGCATAAATAGCAATAGACTAAATACAGCACCAGCCATTCTCAATGAAATCATTTGCTTCAGCTTAATTTGCAAATGAACAAACAGGGAAAGCAGCTCTATATGTCGTGGATCATAACCAAAGAAACCCGAGATAGGAGAAAATGCCAAATCTAAGAAAATTGCCACCTGAGATCCATAGAATATCAACCAATATCGTTTGTAACTAATCAACCAAAAAAAACAATGCAGAACTCAGATGGAGAAACGTTACAAGTTCAAAACCCACTAATAACTAAATTCAACGGTTTAAAATGCTCTCAACAGTAAAATCCAGCACGTCACCGTAAAACTCAGCCAAATCCTTCAAAGCATAATTGCAAAATTCATAAATTTGACAAAGAAGAGAAGCCCGAGTAGGGGAAGGAGCTGAAAGTTCAAAGGCCACAAGTATCAATCCGACTTTGAGTTGTATATATTTACGCTAAGCAGGCGAGTTCCATTCTCACAATCACAGAAAAATTCTCACAGAGTCTTTGAGATTCCGTCCTTAAAATTGATTAAACTGTTGAAAATCTGAGCTACAATTGACTCCACATAGTCAAAACCAGCTCTATCACTAGCAATCACCGTCAAAATTTGATCTCTTAGACATCCAGTTCGCCAAACTGAAAACAACAACAATACAAAGAAAATCAAAACAAAAACTCACTTAATTCAAACCCCAAAACCTCATAATTAAGCTAAATTCCATGAACTAAACAACTAGAATCAAAACAACTCCCACTTCACAATTCGAAACTACCGAAAGATAAAACTCAATTTCTAATCTAGCTCCAATACTAATATTATTTAAGAAAAAAGCTAAAAAATAATACAGGAGAGAGAAACAACACCTTGAAGCTGGCGATAACAGTAACAGAGACGGATGAGATATTAAGACTGCTATTCCGTCTTAGAAGGACAAACGAAAGAGTGAAAGATGGGTATTTTATTATTTATTTATTTATTTATTTTGTTTCTAGGTGCGTGTGTGTGAATGTGTTGATGCGGAAAAAGCAGAAGGAGAAAGGCTTGGAATGACGTAAGTGCACATGACCGTCTCGGCCGATTTTTTTAATTCCAATATCGCCACTACAGACAAACCTAAGGCGTTGTCATGATATCGACAATGTTGACCGTCAATTTTTGACATTTGCCGGGATACTTCCTCGAGGTTATTTCGGTCATTTGACAAATCAATTACATGTGGCATGATCTTATGTAGTCTCTGTTTACATGAATGAGTTTATGTACACGTGTATGGCCTGATAGTATAGAAAGATGATTAGGATAGTAGGAACGAAACACATGATATATCCTTTTATGCTTGTGTGGATTACTATAGTAGAAAATAGAGTTGTGTGAAAAAGTGTTCCCGTGTAGTGGAAGTTGTGCCTTGTGTGAAAAAGGTTCCACGTGCAGTTGAACGCATCCGTTTCTGTTCTGGACGTTTTGACGGTAATAACATATGGATTCCTAGTTTTTAGGATTTTTCACAAATAAAAACAAATATTTTCTACATATATTATATTAATCCCTAACTACCTTCTATTATATTAAAATGATTACCTTACCCTTTATACATACTGATTTTGGTGATTACAAATATATTAATATTGTAATAAATTTTAAAGTGTTCTCTTTTAAAAGGGAAGAGATAACATTTTTTTTGGAAACCCAGAAACTCTAACCGTCCGTTAACGTTCCAGGATTTGTCACGGGAGACCTAGACCCTCGATTACTCTAGGACAACGTCACTGGGATGGGGTCCAGTCTTAAACTAGAAAGCGTCCTGTGATACCTTACGATGGCAAGTACCTTACGACAAACGATACCAAATAGTTAGAGAAAACTGGAACCTAACCCCCTAGGCGCTTCAACGGGGGTGCCCTGGGGGGAATCGAACTTAGGACCTTGAGGTCCTAAGTCCAACCGCCACCACCAGGCCACCCCTGGGGGGTTGATAGCATATTATTTTATTTAGATCCCAAACTCAACCGCCACCACCAGGCCACCCCTGAAGGATTGATAGCATATTATTTTATTATTATTCAAAAATATATTCGAGATCTTAAGAACTTTTCATAATTTTAAGATTCGAGAGTTTTTCATAAGTTCAAGATTAGATATATATAGAATATAACATAAACTCTTGAGATCTTCTTAATCAATAAAAATATAAGATATAAAACAACAAATATTTTGAATTGGATATAACAAATATCTCAATTATAATATGAAATTTGAAGATTTCTTAAATCAATAAAGGTATTGGGTATGGTATAAAACCCACCCTAAGATCTTCTTAATAACAAAGATTCAAGTATGATATAATAAAGGTTTCAATTATGACATAAAATCTCGAAACATTCTAAGTTAACAAAGGTCTTCGATATAACGTAAAATTTTAATATTTTTTATTAATAAAGGTTTTTGATATGACATAATAAAAGTTTTGATTATATCTTTAAATTTCAAGTCACATTATAATAATTATTTCAACTGTAAAAAATGTTCAACTCACAAATTTTTTTTTTGTGAATAAAGGGACACTTTAGCTCAATGGTTGTATCCCACAATAAAGATTCACAATCCTATGATCTTTGAAAAAAGTTACCAATATAGAAAATGTGGTGATAGTTAAACTTAAAGAGTAAGCAAAGACATGAAAAATAAAAAATTAGGTTGAGATTAAATAAAACAAAAAAGTTATCAGACTATTATTATTTTTTTCTCTAAAAATTCATACTAAAAAAATAAAGAATCAAAAGATTTTTGTCAAATCATTGTCTTTATCTCTTTTGAATTTCTTTAATTTTAAGTATAGTAAATTCAATAAGCATGAACAAAGTTTTGGTATTGGAAGCTCAAAGGAGAATTTTCTTACATCAACATTTATTTTATTTTACAATATATTATTAAAACTTATATTATTAATATGCTATAAAATGAACAAATAAAATATATTTATTTATTATCAAAATTTAAAGTTTAATTAATTATTATTATATAAAGTTATTACATAATTTTACAACTATTGAGGCCAATCAATTAAGTAGACCAAATATTATGAACTTCTTTTTATTTTAAAATTATAAGATGAAATTATTAAATATTAAATATCAATAAAATAAATGAGAAAAGTGAACCGAACAAAAGGTCAATATTGTCAAATACATTTTTTAATTTTGCTTTTAAAGTAAATTAAGGCCATAAGGATCCACTTACTATAAATAATAATATAATTATTATCAAAGATCTTATAAACCATTAGGGCCTATATGTTACTCTTCCTAGTCTTTCCTCTAACAAGGCATCTCCACCATTGCATCGTGTACCGACTACCTCTTGATGCGTGAAGCATTTTGGGCCATGTTATTTGTCCATCATATTGGGCCACATTTAGGACGCCGAAAAACCCAATTTTATTTTTGCCAACTTTAAAATTTCATTCCTACTAAATGTAAATAAAAAATAAGTAATCAACAAATTTTAATGACATTTAAAATATATATATATATACACACGCGCGTTGATGATGACAATCATATTGGGCCACATTTAGAACGTCATAAAGCCCAATATATATTTGTGGCAACTTTAAAATTTCATTCTTACAAAACGTAAATAAAAAATAAATTAGCAACAAAGTTTAATGACGTTTTCAAAAATTATTTTTCATCCATATATATATATATATATAATTATATGGATTCTTTAATTACTTTTATATTGAAAACCCTAGCTCACAATTTACACTACATAATAATGATAATAAATTCAATGTTTTCGCTACTTTTAAGTCAAAATACAATGTACACACATAAAAAAAAGAAATATAATAATAATAATAATAATAATAATAATAATTAATTCTCAAATGATAATATTTTACTGTTATCCACTCAAAGAAAATGCAGAAAATCCCCAATATTCATATACCTTATCCCCATTAACAGGAGAGTATGAATTGAAAGGATGAGCCCACGAAGCGTTTGTTTGTATGCCCCCTGTGTATTTTCACCAGCCTTATCCAATTGCATGTATGAATCTAATCTATGCCAACTGATGTCCCTTGGCCTTGTGTCGTATACATAAACTTGGTTGCCAGCCTTCAACTTTTAGTAGAGGCTATAAATAGTAAGGAGAAAGACCATTTTGTCGTCAAATTGGACGATTCATTGTCTAACCAAACAGATTACCATCGGCACATGATGCCATCACTTGCCAAATTTTCCAAGAGTTAAGGCTTTGAAAAGACTGTTTGGTTGTATTACACATGCATGCGACAGGATGGATAAAATTATAGTACATTTTCTAATTTTTATATTCTAATTTTTAATTATATTTTTATAAATAATAAAAAATTAAAAATTATATCGTAAGAATTAAAAAATATAATAATGCCAAGACTCGCAGCTGGACAGATCGAAACATAATTTAATGTTATTTAGACATTTTTTATACCCTAAATATTCAATTAGGAAGTTTTTTCCTTTGTTTGTTTTCAAGGTCTAAACAAAATTTGATATCACTCAAAACATTTTTGTTTTCTTAATTTATTACTTCTATTAAAAATAAAAATATATTTTAATAATTCTCTTAAATACACCTAAATTCGTAATTTAATATATACTTAAAATTATAAAAATATTTAAAATTTATTTAGGGATGACAATTTTATTTGCAGATATGAATATTTGTCTTTTTTTCTTTTTTGGATATGATTCCGAGAAAAACAGATACTTATATTAAAAATATATAAAATGGATGTCCATTTGGAAAATGGATTGTACATAGATAAAGACAAATATTCACAGATATTATAAAATAAATATCTTTTTTCAAAACAATATTATTTTGAATTTTATCAAAATGAGATTGTTTTAATCAAAAACGCATAAAACATAGAACATTAAAAAAAAAAACTCCTTACAGCACAAACTCAATTGTTAATTCTAATATTTAATTAAAAATAATATTTAAAATATTTAAAATTATTAATTATTAAAATAAGAATAAATATCCATACAGGCATGAATAGGTGTGATGTATACTATTTAAATTAATTTAAGATAAAATTTTAAATCGATTTATATATTATAATTTAATTTAATTTTTTAAAATATTATAAATCAATCCACTTAAAAAATGTAAAGTACAATTTTAAATGATTTAAATTCGTAATTTAAAATATATTATAAAATTAATAATGTAATAATTACTATAAATTCTATAATCTTTTGTCAATATGTAAGAGAATTTTATGAATAAATTTTTTTTTAATCCTTTGTAAATAATTTTTTTAATTATTATAAGATAGAAGAGATTCGTGTAATCATATATAATTTGAGATGATAAATAAATAATAATAATAAATTTTATAAGATAATATTAAATAGTTTATTTTGGAATTTCATATTTTAGAATTAATCTAATTAAGAATCTAAATTACAAATATTGATTTAAAAAATATCAATTTGTAGATTGAATCAAAAAAATTTTGTATCGATCCAAATCATTAATTTTAACGATTTTGATTTATTTGAATTGAATCAATTTAAAAATACCCACACTTAAATACGAATACAAACAATAAAATAAACAAATAAATAAATAAAAATAAATATACTAATAAAAAATTAAAAATAAATACAAATACAAATAGAACAATGTTCCTATTTATTTATATGTGTGTTAACCTTAAATCTACGTAATTTAATACCCGTTTGGAAGGATTTTTTTTTTAACTTATCTTTTCTTTATAATGAGAAATTTAGTCAAATATCAATTTTTATAAGTTTTATAAAAAATAAATAATTTTTTTAATATGTATATATGAACAAATAAACTTTATAAAAAAATTATAAAAAAGAATTTTTACTTATCCGTTTTTTTAAACCTCAATTTTTTAGGTTATTATAACTATTTTAAATCATTTTTTTCATTTAAAAAATTATATTATTATTATTTTTAATAAAAAAAATATCAATGATCCATTTACTTCTCTATTTCATTTTCTTCTATCTTTTAAAATTTTAATAATTAATTTTTTTTATATAAAATATTTATCAAATAGTTTATCTTAAAATTTTAAACTCTTATTTTATACTAGATTTTTTTCTTAACTTTTAAATTAAAAAAAAAACTTGATAAAATAAACTCTTAATATTTAAAGCAATCACGCTGGCCTGCTCTTGGGAAAAATTTATTTTTAGGCAAATACAATCCTCATTTATCATTAATTTCATTTATGAAAAAATACTGAATACTCTGGACTTTCTTTCCTCTTGTTTAGTTTAATTTTTCGATTCATCCATACTATTTTTAAAATATTCTATTACCTCCGTTTGAGATAACGGCAAGTATTAACTTTTAGTATCTTTAATCATTATAAAACATGTATTTACTGAAATGACCCGAGCTGACCTGAATAAATTAGAAAAAAATGCATGAATATATAAAGGTTTTATTAAAAAATAATAATATTATTAAATATTTTTAATTTTAATTTTATTATATTTTTAAAGAACAAAAAAATCTCCATTATAAAAAACACACACCCTTAATTCCATATTTATTCAAACCTTTTTAAAGCTTGGTTGAGATAATCGAGATCTAAATCTATAATTCTTGACATTTATGTTAACCTATCACAGGCACACAGCACACCACGTCTCCATAGCCGTGGCTTGTATCGAAGCACTTGTCGCCAAATCACTTTTAAAGGAAGCTAAAAATAAAATTTCATACATCCTTGTAAGCATTTCTAATATTGAATCCACTCTTATCTCTCACTTTCCATTCTCAAATGCAATTGTCAATTGCATGCAAATCTTTTATTTTACATCTTTCACATGTTTCTTAGGTATCTTTATCCGCTAAAGGCCAACCAGCTTTCTCTATTTCACATTGTAAAATTATTAATTGTATATTTTTAGAAGATTTCATGGGATCAATTTGATTTTCATAAAACATTTCAATGCCTTGCCTCAAGTTGGTGGGTGCATAATAATATCAAATTTCGAGTAACTTAAAAATATAATAAAAGAAGGTTTGTTGTAAGTAGTTCTTTATTTGTTTCAATGAATATTTAAAAATAAATATAAAATATATTTTTGTTCGTTTGAAGGTCTCTTTTTTAATATAAATTATTCATGAAATTAAGGGTATTTATATATAATTATTAAAAAAATTATGGGTATTTGTAAGAAATTATTAAAAAAATAATTTTTTTCGTTAACTCGGGTTATAGACAAAAGTAACTATTTACGGGTATAATCTAATGGTAATGAATTGAGTTTAAAATATATTATTTAGACCCATATTATAAGTTCGATTTTAATTAGTTATTCGTGATTTAAATAGATTAATTGTACAATCGTACGCTCAGTTAATATCCTAAAAATTAATCAGACAAAACCTATAAATCGAGATGAAATTCGAATATTCTAAATTATTCAAAAAAAATTATAAATAAAAATAATAGTATATTTTAAAATATTAGAGTTGAACTAAGAATTTTTTAAAATAATAAGATTAAGTTATGAAATTAGGTTAATAAACCTTATTTATGAAATTAGGTCAATAAACCTAAATAAATTTTGTGTTTTATTATATCAATCTTTTTTTTTTCAAATATAGAAAGCGAAGTCTATAGGGTTACCCTTGCCATTAATCCAATAGATTAATGAAATGTATTTCTACTACATTAATTTAACAAAAAGTATTAAAATAATAATAATACATTACCTACCCACTACATAATCCAACCTATATTTAAACTAAGAATGGAAATTCTAATTATAATTAATTAAAGTTTAATAAGGACAACGTGGTGGTGAGACGTATATGTGATGTGTCCCATTCGATAATTAAAAATTTCTTTGATGATTCCATGATTAAATAAAAAATAATAAATTTACGAATAATATAAATACAACGATACACCTAAGATGAAATAGCCTTGTGTAGTTTTCATCTTTCCAAAATTTATTAAATTTTATTTTATTTTAATTAATTTATTTATGTGATTTGGTTTGATTAAGCTCTGTTTTCCAAAATCCACTGTATTAAAAATTTATGTGATTTTAATTAATTAATTTAATAAATAAATTTAATTTATTTATTTATAAAATAAAGAATTTCTACTTATTTAAAAAAAAACAAAAAAAAAAACTAAGCAGGTTAAGGAAAAACTTTGGAGGATATTACCCGAATATTTTCCTAAATAATACAGTGGATCCCACGTACCTACAATCCAGCCCATAGTTCGTCGGCCCCGTCGCCCACTTTCACTCTTCACTCTTCAGTACTCCAATTCATCGCACTTTTGAATGAGCATCTATGCCTATCTTTTGAAACGTGTTTTTCTTTGATTTATTAATTTAGGAAAAATACATTAAATTATTTCAGATGATCTGCTGCCATAATCTTAAAATACTTTCCTACCATTTTCACATTTCACAACAAGAGGACTCAATATTATAACAATTTTACAAAATTAATTAAATTAAATGAAAATTATCAAATTAGTACCTGTTGTAGTTGTTAGTAATAATCAACTAAATAGGTTGAGAGGTGTTTTTTTTTTTACAGGGAAAAACTCACACACACTCAGTTATTACTGCGGCGTCCAGTCATACTCAAAATCAGGCACCTATCTCATGGATACGTGTTCATAGATCACATGACGTTCGTCCTAAATTCGATTTCTGGTGCAGGTATATGGATCATGCACAGTGATACCAAATATAGGATAAACCCCAAACCTAACTCTCTTGACACTTCAATAGAGAGAATCCTGAAATGAGAATCGAACTTGGGACTTTAAAGTCCTAAATAACCCCCCAGACCACCCGAGGGGTTGAGATGTGGTTGATGTTCAAGGTATTTTGGGCTTTAGACAAATTTATTTATTTATTTAAAATTTCAAGTTTCAAATAAAATTTATTAATTTATTAAAATTTTTATTATAAAAATATTAATTAAATATTTTATTGTAATTTCTTCAATTACAATAAAATATAACTAATTTATTTGAGTTTTTAATAATATTACTAATTTTAAATAATATTCTATTTAATTTTATAATTTTTTAATAACTTTTATTTATTTATTTTTGCCCAAACAATAATTATATATCACCCAATAAAAATGGAAAGTATCGATTTTTTTCAAGTTAAAAAACATAAAAAGATAATATTCAAGGGTTTGTATTGGGAAAAGATAATATTTAATTTTCAAAAATAATAATTTTATCAATTTTAATGATATTTAATTAAATTGATTAATAATTGTTAATTTAAATTTTAATTATGAATTTTCTATAATTATTTTGAATATAAATATACTAATATTATCTGGCAAGCGTCTAAGTTGCTAGTAAAAGAGCCGACACTGAATAGTTAAGATTCAGTGAGCAAAAAAAGAACACTCATAAATTTCTTTGTAATTAGTTGGTAATACAAATTAATATTTATTCAAAAACACAATTAAACTCATCAATATCAATGTATATACTTAAACACTGTTACCATTATATCCCTAGTTTAAGCTAGAAAATAGAATTTATTATTATAATGAAAAAATATTTTAGAATTTTAATTAGTTGATTGTATGAATTAATATTTATTTGAAAATATAATGAAGCTCAACAATCTTTATATACAATTAATAAGATTTAATTAAATTATATATTTTTGTCATTATACTTTTGATATAACTTTTAAAATATAAAATTTTTAATAATTTATTATTATAATCAAATAATCTCTCAAACTTTCTAATTATTTTTAAATACTCAAAAAATTATTAAATAATGATTTTATCCTAAAATGGTTTATTTCAATAAATATAAGTACTTCATTGTTAATTTTGTAAACTATAGGTACAATTTCATAATTCTCAAAAAATCAATAAAGGAAAAAAAACAATTTTTTTCTTTTACCGTTTTAAGGCTCCAAATCACGCAACACTAAAAGCGCGCCACTCAGTATCTCATCGCTCCTCATTAACGGTTTTCTTTTTTTCTCTCCCTCTCATTCTGTACACATTGCCCAGTAGGAATTCACAGTTGTTGTCGATATTGTGTAAACAAACACCACCACATAAAAACCAACGCTACTCCCATACCCATTGCTC
>JAVXUL010000019.1:3062506-3083389 GCA_035590515.1 Trichilia minutiflora
TTACTTAATTACCTTTAGATATGAAATATTATATATATTAATTTATTTTTTAATTTTTATACTAATTTAAAAATTTTATACTTACTAATTATATTGCTAATATTATAATTAAAACTAAATTATTAATATTCTACACAATAATAGCTTTGATATTTATAGTAGGACTTTTTTGGAATTTAATAAATTGAATGGGGATATAATTGGAATAATTTATTATAAAAATTTAATAAACACAAAAAGTATACCAAAAAAGTAAAAAAAGTAACCTCTCCTTTGCTTTTAACTTTTAATTTTTTTTCAGTGTTAAAATTACTTTTTAAAAGTTAAATCAAGTAAATTTTAATTCAATTTTTAACTTATAAGATAAAACAGTTTTTTTTAGGTGATCTCAAGCAAGCCCTTAGTTATTTGAGTTCACGTGCAAGGGTCATTTACAAAATTAT
Source organism: Trichilia minutiflora (assembly GCA_035590515.1). Classification (NCBI taxonomy): domain Eukaryota; kingdom Viridiplantae; phylum Streptophyta; class Magnoliopsida; order Sapindales; family Meliaceae; genus Trichilia; species Trichilia minutiflora. The sequence goes on from JAVXUL010000019.1 coordinate 3,062,950, forward strand.
TTTGTTAGATTTGCACTTGATGGAGAGAGTTACTCTAACCCATAATGATATTTCATTTCACTAGTGTTATTTTGGTTGCCTTCCACCTAATTACTTGGCCTTTTACATTGAATTTTTCCAACATTTCTGTATGCTTGTGTAACCTTCTCATGTTGTGTCCGGTCATTGGCCTAATTTCTGTATCCATAACTTATGGATCTTACCTTGACTTTTGTAATCATGAAACTATAATGTACCATGGCAGGCAACATGGCACAGTGGTCATTCACTGGGACAAACAGTATTCTCTTGCATCTATCTTCTGAGGCCTGATAGGACATCTTCACATGCCATATTGCATTCTTATTGCAGAGTAATACGTGCAACCTGCAAAACGGTTGTTTCAGTTGTCTCGGATGCCCGTACACATGAAGTAAAGTATTCAAACAGCTCTTTTCTTCTCTGTCTTGTTTTATTGCTATTAACTTGTTAATTCCATATTTTTCCCTTATTCATGTAGATTTTGGTGTATTGTTGTCGTAAAGCTTATAACCCGAAATTGTTTTTAATCAAGATTTAGTAGAATGTTTATCTAGTTATGACATTGCACAGGTAGCTCTCAAAATTAAAACAATGTTGTTTTACCCTAGATTATGTGGAGATCTAAAGTGGAATATGGTTTAGGATATTAGACATAATTTTCTTGATGCAAAATATTATATCATATCTTGATGGAAAATGGATTAGCACATGTTTCCTCTTTAATATTTATCCTTTGCTCAGGGGTGATACTTTACTGAAAATATTTTTCTTGATCACTTTTCATCTTTTATGGTTCTTGGTCAGGAAGAGGATCTTTTTACAATGACATACGGTCTTCCTTTAAATGGGGATGGAGATGAAAAGTGCTTATCAATGTTAAATGCTGTTGAAGAAACAATTTCTCGCCAATTGCGTGCTTGTAAAGCCCCGTCATCAAAAAGAAGAGCTCTAGAAGGTATACAATCACTTTCTGGAATACATTCCTTCCTTTCTCTTCTCTAAATACTGAAGTATGAGATTTCAAGGTAAAAAAAAATTTAGATGGTGGACAACAGTGCAGAACTATTTTGTGATAATGATTGAGGTGGTAACACATAAATGAGTCCACTCCCTTTCTTTACAGCGGATGTTATTTGGATCCATTTTCATGTACATTCTTTCAAGTGTTACAAAATATGTTCTTTTTGAATGGGAAAACTAGATCATAACTATCTGTGGATGCACAATGTTTCTTTAATCAAATCCATGATCAAAACTTGTTAGATCAAATTAATAAGTATACCCTCATATTTGCTTGATGAACAGCAAAAGATTATTTTGAATAGTTGATGATACAATCACTGATAGTTTGGAGCCATTCTATTAAATAGTCCCTGGAAGAATAAGAATCTTAAACCAGTTTCCTTTGGAATTGGGCATCTGCCTAGAATCCAGATCATCTTAATGTTCATGTGAAAGTAGAGTTTTTCTTAATTCCTTGGGTTCAATTAGACATTGAAATTTTTTCTTCTAATGATCATCTGCAATGGACCGTACATAGATGAGCTACCATTTGTACTGTTTGCTTAACAATCTTGTCATTATATTTAAGTCCTTTCCAAAAGATCAGGGTGGATCTGAATGATATATAAGAGGCTTTACCAACGAATTTCTTGTTGAAAATTTTAAACTTGCAAAGATGGAAAAAGAATACATAAATATCAATAGTTTAAATTGGCACAATTGATTGTCAGGGTAAACAAAATGTTCCATAAATGTAATGTTGTTTGTGCATTTACTTATACAGTATACATGCTTTTAGCTTCTATTTCTTTTAATTTAACTTGAACACCTTTAATCATTTCGTTATGTCCATGCTAATAAAAATGTCCATTTGACATGCATCAGGAGTAGCTTGTAGTCAGAATTCTGATGAGTTGTATATTTGCTATCAACAGCATTTCTGAATGCTTGCTAATTAAGTTGTGGGAGAAACACTTTCCTTGATTGATGTAGCAGCTATTTGATGCAGATATAGAGCCGTTACAACATAATCTTGATTTGGAAGAGGGCTTCTGCAAAGCTTTGTTATGCCGCTTACGCTTTCGTAAGGTCTTACCCTGCGTTTACTCTTTTATAGGATCTGTGGATAAGATGAAATCTTGCCTGGGCATTTGTGCGTTTGTTTTATACTATTGCTGATGTTTCCTTGAATATTCTTCAAAGGATTTGTATCACAACTCTGGATAATCAGAAAATTTATCAGTACCTATATTTATTATCATAAAATCATTTTGAATCCTTTATCTGAAATTTATTGAAAAATTAAATGGTGAGTCAGGAAAATCAAGCAGTTTCTTTAATTCTCTTTAATCTTAATTTTGATATCCATTAATATGTCTGTTCAGTTCTACATTTTTGAAACTTGATTTTTCTGTTTTAAATCTGCATACTTCGAAGATACTCTTTTGAGATCATAATGATTTCTATTATTTGCTAGTTGAAGGATAGTAACGATATTGTAACCACAATGCCTTTTCAGGTGTTTTCCCCCTCTAAATATATTTTCCCAATACATAAAATATTTTTTGATGCCTATCAGATTCCATTTGTTGGTGCACAACAAAGCTTATATCTTTCCAGTAATAGAGTTTTCATTTATGTAAATTCAAGTTGATTTTCATTTTGGTAGAATAAATGGAACTGTGTCAATAAGGTTTTTTGTTTTCTAGTAACTGGACAAAATTTCTCAATCCCAGCATAAATTGATTAACATCTTGTCTTTCTGTTATCTCCTCTGTGTGTGTGCGTGCGTGTGTGCGCACGTGCATTTCTTTCTTCCTGTGTGCGAATATCAGACTATGACTACATCTCCTGTTACTTGTGTGTTTGTCTTATTAGTACAATTGTGCTGAAGCATCATTAAGCATGAAAGCTTAAGCTAGTAGGAAAATATCTAACAATAAGAAACAGCGCCTCTCATGCATGGGGGAACTTGGAGACTTGCCACATAGATCCAATCTTGCACAACATACCCATGGATCTGAACACAGTCATTTATTTTAGCCTGTGTTAGAATTTACTGAAAAGGATGCTCGAGACCTCTTATTACACTATCTTGTAAATATATTGAAATACTATAAAGTCCAAAAGTAATGATCATTGAGCTGTTACATCTGGAACAGTTGGAGCCCCTCTTCCATATCTGTATAATAGATTATCTTTTGCTTTCATTATTTGCAAATTTGTATGCCTGTGGATCATTTGTAATTAGTGTTTTCTTATAACATTTATGTACTTGCATGTTGTCACATATGTATTTATTTACAACCTTTGTTGTACCGTGGTAACCATAATTGGTAGAATTTGTTTTTTAATAGCATTGTTAACTTTCTTTTTGTTTTCTTTCAGCATTTTTTCCATGCTCTTACTTGCATGAGACGACCTCAAGGACGAGGTTTTGAGTTGGCAAGAAAACATGTAGCCTCTTGTATATCAGAGCTTGAAGCCATTCTAAAGTCAGCAGAGTTCCTCAGGTTTGGTGTTCGTGTAACTGGTGAAGATGGTGTAGAAGATAGAACAACTGCTTCTGGTCGTCCTCCAATTGGATTTGATGCTAGTTTAAACAGCAGATTATCTGCCCCAACTCCACCACGTGCAATTAAAATACTAAGTTGGAAAAGGGTAAGCTTTTTGTAAAATTAATGCTTACATATCTAGTAGTTTAGTTTCATGGGCATAACAATATTTGTTTCTATTTTTCCAGGCTGTTGAATATTTTGTGAAACTTCTTTATGATCTAGATGCTATATGTTCCTACTCTTTAGACACTTCATTAGAAGGTGTTCAGTGCTTTGCGGTTCAGTTTCAGAAGTCTAAACCTGATTTGGTTGCAAGAGCTCATCTGCAGGTTGGATTCCTTTGTCTCCTTGTTTTGGTTTTGCTTTTACTATTTGGCAACTATTCTCCTTCATTTTGTTATACAACTAATTTAATTGCTGTTTTTACTGCATCTTCATTAGGTTGATGAACCTTGTAATTAGATGCAGCGGGGTCTAACTATTGTCATGGTTGACAGATTCAACTGAGCATTATATTAGTGGTTCAAAATATAGTTTTATTTTTACCTAAAATAGAGTGGAAAATTCTACGTACTATGCAATACTGACATTTAGCATCTTTTATAGGAGATATGCAAAGCAATGCCATTTCATCTTTGAGGTCCTTCAATTGAATTTCTCAGTAGCTTGGTCTTTGTACATCTTCTTTCTTAAGGTTCATGCCCCTGTAACTGGGTGTTCTTAGAAATGAAATGGAAAAAAATGGATCTCATAAGCAAATTGTTGGTTTGGCATTCAGATGGTGTATCTTTTTTTACTGACAGTTTCTCTTATATTGGTTGATTAAGTTCATTAAAACCCTTAAGTACTAAAAAAGGTCATGTGATAGTGGAAAAATTGTTGTAATAAATAAAGAATAGAGTGATTCAAATTCATTCAAGTTAAACTTGTTTACCTTATAGCGACGATATGGAACTTGGGAAAGAGTAGTATGTAAAACAAGAGCGTCAAGAAATTAGTTTGCATCATGCTGAAGCAAATGATTGGCATGAGATAAGTTTTCGATCATAGCAAGAAGGACTAGCTAGATCTTGGATCTGTATTATTTTAGGAAGTCTCTGGCTTGCTGCCAGGGATGCTTTATCTCTGACTGCAAATTCGTATTTTCTGTTACATGTATCTTAAAGTGCCAAGTGATTGGCATTATCAAATTACTTTTCTTACAATTGTGTTTGTTCATCTTGTTCCTTTAAATGAGATTTCTATTGATATTTTCTATTGTTGATTGTATTTTGGATTCCTGATCCTGGCAACTTGTTAATAGCTTCTGCTGGTTCAAGATGGGAAACTCTATGGACGAGATCCTATCTTTGCTGTTATCACTAAAGCTGCTGGATTGCCTGAACTCATGAAGAACCATGATATTCAGAAGAATGAATATATTGTACAATTAGGACAGGTAAAGAATAGTTAAATTTTGGAATCATTTGATCCTTTTTCTTTTTCTCTTTTGTGAAATATTTTTGATAGATTTCTTTAATTGGTTATTTTAAGCACTGTTTTGTTTAAATATGTAAATTGAATCGCTAATATTGTCTCAATAATTTTTTATTTCCTTCGATATAGATTGCCGCTCAGTTCGTAAGCTAGCACGTAAAATGTAACTTGTATTTATCCTCTTTGCAATAAAGTAGGGAAAGCAGCTTTTAGCATATGGATTCTTGCTGCTGGCTCTTGATCTAAAATGCACGTAATGTTATTATATGATGCAGTTAGTGATCAATATGCTCAAAATTCTTTGCACAAATGCTGCATGGCAGAGGCGCAAGCTTGGGAAAATCTTACAGGATTGGCGTGTTATCTGTGTGCAGGTTCGTCTTATATTTGAGGTTCAAATTTCCCGTCAATTATCTTGTTCTTAATTCATTTTTCCTCTGAAACTCATTTGACCTATGCTGCTTGTTGTGACTTCTTATCTAATCAAGTTTGTTTCTTTTTTTTGGTAATCTCCTTGTGCTGTAGTCTTACTATAACGTGAGTAAGTAGAAGGCTGAGTAGTTCTGAATATCATTTCTTGTTCTGAGAATTGATTACTATATAGTTATAATGAGATATAAGTTGTTCCAACTATTAATTATATACTGAATCAATTATTATTACTGAATTTAATGTGTAATTATGCCATTATTCTATTATTAATTGAGACATTGGGTACGTTGATTAATGTTTATTACAATTCTTTGTTGTAACTTGAACATTACCCAAATTCTTGCCCACTTTTATCTAATGGTACACTTGGTATGGATAAAAAGGGTATTTGAGTTCTGGGAGAATTTTCAGCAAAATATTTTCTGTATCTCTTTCTTCTTTTACTTTTATATTTATGGTTTCTTTTCTTAATGGTTTTGCATTCTGTCTTTATTTGAGTTTTGTGTTTAATTTGCTTTGTTCTGTGGCCTTTGAGCATTCATAACCACTGCAACTTGGTGAGTTATAATTTTCCTATCTATGCAAGTTTGTATCTATATGTATCTATTTAATGCCGAAAACTTTTGTGTACTTATGTCTTGTGTCTGTTCTTTAACAGCTAGAGCTTGCTCTTAGAAATGAGGTTGGAGAAGTCTCCAGCATTTTGGATGATGAGGTACAGTGCTCTCCTATCTGTATTTTGACTATATGATTCTTTATAATAGCTTGTGATGTATAGATGTTGGTATGAATAAACATTTGCAGTAGTGGAGTTGGGCAATTGAAGTATTTTATGAAAATATTATGATAGAACTGAAAGTATTATACAGTGGAGAATGGAAAGTGTTGTGATAGAAAAATGAAACTTTTGGATAATTGAACAATTTGTTGCACAAATAAAAAGGGGTGGAATATGTCCACTGTTTGTGAACTATATATCTTTTAAGCTTTTCAACTTTCATAATTTGTCCTAATTTGCTTTAGTGCTTGCCGTGTTTGGGATAGTTACATTTGATACATTAGGATGGGATGGAGATCATCTTTTGTTAGTCCTCCTTATGAATGTTAAGACTTGATGAAAACAAGCCCAGCTATAATGGGTATGACTTGTGTCCTCCGTGTTAGATGGTGGTGCTATGTGCTTTTCTGATACACATAATTGGCGTTACATTCACTGAGTTGCAAAGAAATTCATTTGGTTTTGCAGAATATGTCTGTCAAGATATTAAGACACATTCTCAATTGGGCAGAGGAGCAAACTTACTGGATAGCTTCTCGTTTTCTCATGCTGGGTTTCGAATTGGACCTATATTCCTCCAGTGAATACTGTATGGTCTATTGGTATCTGTATGTTGTCTTGATCAAACTTGTGGAAAAAACTCATTGTAGGATGGCACTAAGCAACAGGACTTGTAAGCTTGTTTACTTTTCATTTCTTATTGCTTGTGAGATTTGTTAAACGTTTGTACGGAGATGTTTTAAGTGACGTGGAGTGAATTTTTGGTTAGTTCCTTCCAATGCACTGAAGTTGTGTGTGCCCGAATCAATTATTTTAGTTGAATAACTCAAATGCTCGCATAAACATTTGGTGGTTCTTTTGTGAAAATATTTTACTAAGCATTTGAACCAATGTTGATTTGTTCCTGTATTTCTGTTCATCAGCTAAACGGAAGGCAAAGAAGAAAAAGGATTCCTTAAAGGAGATGGCAAAGGATTCTCGGGTTCCTCCGGCAATTTTGTTTCTTCAGTGCTATATATGTCTTGCCGAAGGGCTCACTATGGTAAATTTAGTTTTCTACATTTTATGAATTAGTATGACTGCCTGAAATACGATTAAGATGTTTTCTGGATGGAAATTTACCTCCCAATCTCAGTGATATATTTGTTTTGGCAGTTGGCTTAAACTTTATTTTTCAGATTTGAAAGGACTTTGAATTCGGAATCATCTGGCCATTCATATTCGACCAGAAAATTTTGCATGTTGTTAATCAACTGGTTTTCCTTCAACATGTCAGCTCTTATACTTCGTTAATGCATTCTGTCTTTCCAGATGCTTGCTGCTTTGAGGAATGAGCTCACGGTCTTACAGAGTCCAAACCCATTTAATACTGAGCGTGAGGTAACTAATATCCTTCTTTCCCTTTTCTTTTCTTTTTCTAAATGCACTAGGCGTAAAACCACAGTGGTATAAAATGATGGTTCATTCCTAAACTAGCCTATGCAAAGTTCACTTATTTGTTTCCATCAAACTAATTTATTTGTTGAGGGGAATTGGATGTTGTAGTGTTGCAGGTTCAATACCTGGCTGCTCACTTTTGTACTTCAATTTATTGGAGTTTAGTTCTTGACTCCAAATTTTACATCTGTTGTTGCCAAATTTATTTGTCCTCCAGAGATTCATTCAGCATTTTGAGCTTTTACAAAAAGCTTGCGTTCCTGATCACGTTTCATACCCTTCGTTCTTGGAATCAACTACCTATGCTCGCTTCTCAGTGAGTATTCTATGTTATTTACCATTTATCTATCTTTTTCAACAACTCTCTCTTCATACAAACTGTTATTTCGTTTTTCTTCCATTCCCAGACCCTAGCTATGTACAATTATTTCAAGGATGCCCAGAAGATTGCAAAAGAAATCAAGAGCAGCTTTTCCAAGGACCCTGATAAATTGGCTGAACTCAAAAGATTAGAGCAGATTGCAGAGCACAATGGTGTAGCCCTAAATCTCATTTGCCGGATAGGTGCCCTTGATCCATCGCTTAAGGTTTCTTTTGAGTTCAGCCATCATCCATTTTTTGCTACTGCCGTTGTTAAAAGATCTTGAAATTATTGGATCAGTGATCTCTACCAATTTTGAACTCAGTTAAGAGGTTTAGAGGCACATTTTGTTAAATCATCCTGTGTAGAAATTTTAACTCCCGTAAATTTTTTTCTTTGAAGTTGTCAATTATTTATTATATATCCATTGTAATTTACAATAAGCAAAGAATGAAAAACATAATTTAAAAAAAAGAAGCAGCAAATTTCTTTATTTTTGTATGAGTTGCAAATGTTACACCAACAAGCAGTTGGTCTTTAGATTATGTCATGTATGCCAGGATGATCCAGTCCATTTTAGTTGTCTGATCTAAATATACTATACCCTATAATCCAATCCAGTACAATGTTTTCTCAATGAATGAAGTTGAAAGATTGGTTTCATTTAGTGGGTCACCAATACTTGCTTGTCCATCTTACTGATTCTTTTGTCCCATTTCAATAAAAATTTGAGTGAGTTTTAATTTTATATTTTTATTTGATTTTGATTTAGATTAAAGTTTGTGCTGTCTCATATTTGCAATTTCTATGGCTTTTTGTGAAAAAAGAAGATGAAAAGGTCATAGGTTCATAGGATTCTATGATTTATAATTAATTTGTCAACATTTAAGTATAAAATTTTGAATCCTTTGATCTTGATTAATGATCATGGGACAACATATATTTAATAATCATATCCAATTCAATCCAAAAAATGGCTGATTAGGATTCCAATATAATTATATATTGATTCTTCTAAAAGCATCTCTAGTCTAGCGGGATTCTGTCGGCCTCAAGTGGGAGCATCAGCATGAGCATGAGAATATTTATTATCTTGATTTCAAAAAAAAAAATTTTTATTATTTATTTTTAAATATTGTCACCTTAGCTTTGCACCCACACCCCCGAAAAAAATTTATTAATTGGTTTGTTTTATTTTAAAAAAAAAATTAAAATGAAATTACTAAATATTTAAATAAATTCATAATTCGTGTGTGTGACAAATGAGTTTGTGAATAAAAACAAATCCTGTACGTTAACAAACAAATTGATCAGTGGTTCCCATTTTTGTTAAGGATTGTGAGTGGAGCCCACGATCAGTATCCGTATATAAATAGTACAGTAGAAAACCAACTGCCAACTGGTCATCACTGGGTAGTTCATTGGGACCCACTACTGTCACCATTTTTGTGGGGCCTTTGATTTTTCATTTCGACTTCTGAGGTCTTGAGTGAGAGTGACTCAGCAAAGCAATGGGGCAGAATCTAAAATCCATCTTTTGCTATCTTGATGGCTTAATGGGAAGGGTACGATCGTCTTTTTAAGGAAAAAAATAAAAGCAGAATTGTACCGGTGTCACGTGGTTGAATTGGGTTAACTGTTGGAAAATTGAGAGTTGTATTCCTATTGGCCCGTTCGATTACTGCTCCATATGCGACGAATAAGTGCCCCTCGATCTCTTATTTATTTCAGATCCAGCCCAAAAATGGTAATGACAATTTTGGGTACATGTAATTTATCATTATTTAATAGCATAGAAGACTTTAAGACTTTAATTATTTATTGTCAAGTGAAATTACATGTGAGCCTTGTATTCAAAATTAAGGAGTCACACGATAATTTTTTTTTTTTATATATTTATCTATGTATTTATGCATAATTTATAAATAATTGATATATTATTATAATTTAATAATTATTTTAAAATTTTAATTTAATTAAAATTGAATTTTAAAATTATAAATATATAGATTCTTAATGAAATTAAAAGTTATAAACAAAATAAAAATGTGTTAACTTATCAATTTATTTGAACGAATTGGTTAATTTATTTAAATAAAATTTTAAGGATACTTTAAATAAACCTGATCTAAATTCTTTTGAATGAATCGGATGCTCGTTTGATTGAATTCATTAATTTGTTTGAATGAATTGAGACTTTTTAACTTTGAACGTCGAAAGATTAGTTTGAACAAATAATTCGATAGAATTCATTAATTCATTTAAATTTACTCCGCGATTTGCTTAATTAAATGGATAAAAATCGCTACAAAATAACTGTTTTACTTCTATCTAAAACTTTCACCTTAAGAATAAAATGGTAATTTTGCTTGTATTATAAATAGGGGTTAAAAACCATTTTTTCCTAAACCCCATTTCCCCCATTTCTTCCCATATTCTTCTTCTTTTTCTTCATTTATTCGCTTCTCTCTTACGATTTTCTCTCTATTCGCGAATCCCATCTCACCATCTTTGCAATTTTTTTACTTTCTCTTCCATTTCCTTACTCTATTCAATATTTTAAATTTCCTACAAGTTTTAATTTATCGAAAGGGATGAGAAATGACAAAAGAAAAGAATTAAGGTTTTCGTTCAAATTAAGACTTTTTGAGAATTAGCCGAATCAAAGCATTCTTAAGGTATTACGAGGTAAATGACAATATTTCTAACATTCTAAGCATTTGTTTTGTATTTGAATAATTTAAAATTTTTGGTATTACTATATATTTATGAATTTAGATTAGTTTTAATCGCAAAAATTTATATTATAACATGTTCTTTAGGGTATATAATAGTTGGGTATACAATAAGGTAGCTAAATCTCAAGTTCGAAAAAATATTTGTGGAATAAAATAGTAAACGAGTTATTGTTCTATAAGAATTCATGGTTCATTTGTTGATTTCACTAAAATAGGTTAAATTACGATACTTAGATCGTAAATTAAATGAATTATAGGTTTATATTGAATTCAAATAGTTAGAAACTGAGTAAACAATCCAAAATAAGGATTTATTCGATCATACATCATTGACTTTAGAAACTTATATTAGAATCTATTATGTGTATATAGATTATGTTCATACCTTAACAATAAGGGCTAATGTGGTTATTAACATTTGTGTAATTAGGCGATGATACTTGAGTAAGAAACTCATATGAGATGATGAAGAACGAGGGATAATTAGGGAATGAATATCCTCTTTAAACAGTGAATAGACACTTTACCTTATTTTTATTGTTTTAAATGTTTTCTTAAAATACATATATTTTATTTTAAGTATGATAAGGTGTTAAAAATATAATTTTATGTGTTTGTAGACTTTGTATTTAAATGATCATTTGGTTATGAATTGCTTTTCAAAATTCAATTTAATTTGTTTGGGATGAGACCTGGAGGTCGATTGGATTTTATAATTACTAAAATTTTGATGATGTCCTTACAATTTGAATACTGAATTAGAATTCTATATCATTGATGTATGTACATATATATTTACATTGATTTGTTGGACTTAATTGATGTCCATATATATATATATATATATATATACATATATATACATACACGAGTGATTATGGCCAAGTGTATCAGGATTGGATTTACTGTACTTACAGGATAGTAGTCTAAGACGAATATGAATAGAGATCGCTTAGATGAGTGGATCATAGGTGGGGCAAGTATAAATGATTTTTTATTAATGATTTGAGTGATGTTGTTATGCCCACCCATGAGTCATATCGATAATAGTTACGGATATTATTATGTGACTATTAGAAATCAACATCAGTAGTGGATCGATTTTCACATCAAATCATGTATTTATTTTATTTCTATCATCCTAAAAATTTAATTTTAAAAACTTTCATTATGTTTAATTTGCGTGAAAAATCTACTGACAATCTCGAGGTTGATCAGGACTAAAGATAATCATCGAAAATAATGACCAATCCAATGATTTTATCGTAAATCATATTTTCAAATATTAATAAATATTTTAAATGAAATTATTTTTAAAATTTTTGTAATCATTTATTTAAAATGTTAAAATAATTATTTTAAGAATTTTAATTTTAAAAGAAAGTATTTTTATTTTAATATTTTAATTTACTCAACCCATATACTCATCATACTCATTTTTCAGTTTCTAGTCAATTGAGTTATTTGAGTGATTCACGTTATAGTGATACGATCAGGTTTAGAAAGGTTTATGTATAATTTTTAATTTGACTCACCTCTATATAATTCAAAACTATTGAAATTGTATAACTATTTTTATATTAGATTTATTTTTTTGAGATTGTAATGTATTTATAAATCTATAAACCTTGTATAATAATATTTTAGAGTTTTCTTTATTTATAAGAATTGTTTTAAAAAGTTATAAACTTCATTATTATTATTATTATTATTATTATTGACATGAAATATGTGTTTTAAATATGAATTATAAGGTGGTTTTGATGATTGATGTGATTGAGATTGGGATGAGTCATTTGAAAATGAAAAATTTGAGAGTATTTTGAATGTTTATAAACAGGTACTATAAAATTGTTATAGATTTTTAATATATATTTTATTATTTAGAGTACATATTTAGATATTGTGATAATTGTCGTGTGTAAAGTTCACAGACCATAATTTAGATTTTAAATTGGATCAATTTTAAATTATAAAAATATTATTAAATTATTTAATATTATCTTATGAAAATTTTTATTATTATTTATTTATTATTTTAAGTTATATACAATTGTTTTTCGTTTTTTGTATATGATAATAATTAAAAGAAATTATTTATAAAAGATTGAAAAAAATTATTCATGAAAATTTTCTTTAAGTGTTAATAAAAAATTATAGAATTGATAGCAACTAATTATTGTATTATTAATTTTATAATATAATGAATCCAAATTACTTTAAATCTTTCATATTAAATCGATTTGTAATATTTTAATAAATTATATTAGATTAATTTAATTTTAAATCATAATATATAAATCACACCCGATTGGGGTGGCATGGTGATTTGGGCTTAGGAGATGGTCAGCGTCCTTTTGATGCAGTTTTGGGTTCAAGTTATCGTGAATTCATTATGACTGCGCATCAAAGTGGAGGTCAGGGATTTTCTCTTATACTTGATACCGCTGTAAGGTGATTTATGTACACGCGTTAATTATTAAGAACGAGTGCCGTATGATCCATGGACACGTACCCCTTAGAAATAGGTACTTAATCTTATATTTAATTGAACGCTACAATAATAACTGAGTATGAATTTTTTATATATAAAATATATATATAAATCATTTTAAAATTAAATCAAACCAAATGCATCCACCCCTTAATTGCATCTCTACTGTCATCAAGAAATAATAATACACTATAAGTAATTAGTGTATAATGATAATATTATAATGATTGCCACTCTTAATGGTAATATTGTAATAATTGTTTTCCCAACTTTTTTATTTTTTATGCAATATCATGATCTAATTTTATTTAAACATGAATAAAATTTTTTATAAATTAAAAACAATGGTTATAAAAATTAAATTAGAATAATAATAATCCAATAAATTTTATTTATAATAAATTTATATACTTACAAGCATATTAAATTATTAAGTATTATGAAAAAATTATTTTTAATATTTAAAATTAAATTTTAATATTTTCATTACTATTTTTTAAAAATTTAAAGTATTAAATAAAACTGACCTAATTATTTATAAGTAATACTAAAAATTATAAAAAATTATCCTAATTTGTATCTTAAATGAAAATATTTTATTAATATTTTAATAGTACAAAGCTAATATAAATTTTTATAAATTATCCTTAAATCATTTTTGCTCTACATCACATACAATTTTTTTCTATTTATTTTCTATTTTAATTAAATATGATATAAATATTTTTAAATCTGGATTGTCTGAATTTTTTTAATATGATTCAAATCAAATAGTTTTCACACCCCTAGCGACACCGATTAGCTTGGTTCAAACTGACCATGGTTGTCTTACTCGTAGTAACCCACCCTACCACATGCGCCCGCCACCTCATCGGCTCTGAGAAGACATTTCGATAATAAAATAATCGAAATATCATAGTAGAGAATGATGTAATTTAACAGAAAATCAACGTCGTTAAAGATTCCGTCAGATCAGTAAACTCCGTGAGGTAATGTATATTTGCCACGGCCACATAGTAACTTCCTAATAGACGGTACTTGGCGGGTCAAAGGAGTAATCAGGGCCGTCTGATTTATGGTTAAAGGCGACGAATGCTCGGCGTTGAACCGAGAGTAAGAGGGTGGTATAAAACGGGTTTAAAAAAGGATGAGGGAGCACGTCGTTCATCATCAGGAGGAATATTTTGTTGTTTTGTTTGTTTCCTCTGGTTTTTCTGAGAATTTTCCTTCACGTTCTTTCGTTTTCTCAGAAGCCAAATAGATAATTTTGGTGGAGAATTGACCAGATTTTAAAAAGGGAATGTTGAGAATCTCTATCTGGTAGAAAGAGAGAGAGGGAGAGATTTAGAGGTGTGCATTAATAACAGACATTAACGTTGTGTTGTTTTAACGAGATGAATTTATTAAATTTTGGCCGGTAAATGGTTGTTTTTTTTGTGTTTTGGTTTACAGATAGATTCGTAAAGACTTGACGGGGTTGTTCAGAAGGAATTTGTACTAGATTCGTTTCTTTTTCTATTGTTGATTGTCAAGAGTTCGTTCTATTGAAATTTAGACAGTAAATGTCCCGAACCTGGAGTTTCAGAAGTCTGTAACGACAAACACAGTCGATTTGCTATAAATCATATGTGATTCATTCTCTGATGTAACCATTTTGTTTCTATGATTTATGTTTTGCAGATACATTTTCAAGAGATTAGAGCAGTTTCTGTAAGACGAAGATCAGAATTTCTCGTTAGAGTAGACTATTTTCACCACTTGAAATGTCATCATTTTGTTGAAAAGCTGATATAGATTCGGTTTGTGTGTTCTGCTGACTACAAGAAGCCAAATATCGGTGAATTCATATCTGTGGAGACATCGGAGGTATGGAGGGAAGTCATATTAGAATTCGATTTAAGTTAATTTAAGTCGGGACCGGTTCTCTCGCATCTCAGTTTCGAATCGGTTTCCTTTTCTTCTATTGTTTATTCTTTTGTTGTTTCATTACATTAAGCTAAGCTCAATTCACCTTCGATTCTCGCTTTCTCTGATTTTGAATTTGATTTTCCTCTACATGAGCCTTAAAACTGTTTTGCACTGGCGAGCATTTGGGTTCCTTATTTTACCATCATCTGGCGCGTCTTCAACAAGTTTCAGTTTCAGGAACATCTTGAATTGTTTGATGAAATATTTTCATGATTTGATTTTTGGTCTTTTGACCTGGTCTCTGGGTACATTTAGACCATATATTTTCTTCTAGATTTCTATATTTCTTCAGTTTATCCTATAAATTTTAGTACAAGTTTTTCTACTGATGGTTGCCTCAGGGCGTTTTCTGAAATTACCTCTGTTCCAGAAAGTTGAGGGAAAACAACTTCATAGTATTTATTGTCATTTTGGAATTGATATCTGAAACTTCCATCACTCAACTATCTTAAAACCAATGAATTGGTTACAGTTTGTTGTCAAATTCCAATTCTTCTCTATTTCTTCGATATTTTCTGTGGAACCAAGCATAGAGTTCAGAGGGAATTCTTCTGTAATTTCAATGGTGTACACCTTGTAAGATCCTCTAAAATGAGTACATTTATGGTGCATATTTTTGCTTAAATTTTCTCATCCCACCCGAAGATTCTCATCGTCATCATTTCCACTGGTTAGGGATGCCCATCACCCAGATTAGGATTTCACCCTTCTTCTTTTTCACTTAGAAAATCCTTGACCGTCCGATGGTCTTCTTCTCAACATTCGCCTATTCTATTTCCGTGAGTTTTATTGTAAGCTTATTTTTTTCTCTCCTTTTTTTTAGAAAATTTTGAGCCGTGCCATATAAATTTGTAGTTTAATCTTGTATCCGTTGTGGAAGTTACCAGAAGGCCGGATCCAAATTTTCCTATTGTTTTTCTTTGTTTTCTCTCCAATTCTGGAACTTAATAGCCATTTAGGATCGAGTAATTTAATTAATTTATCTTAACGGGGCAGGTGTACAAAAGGAGATGGATAAGAACTTGTTGGGAAGCAGTAATAATGAGAGTACCGGCAAGGATTTGGGGTTATTAAGAATGAGTTCAGAGATCGACACGAGGCAAACGACATCGTCTGATTTTGTCTTGCAGTGGGGAAACCGGAAGCGGCTGAGGTGCATGAAAGTTCAGGTCAGAGACGACTCGCCCGCCCCGGCACACCGGACTACCGTTCGTGTCGTCAGAACAGATAGAGACACTTCGAATCAGCCAAGTACCGCAACTAACAATAATAATCGTAGCGGGAATTTTAATCTTCGTCAACGACCCACTTCGCCTCCGCCGCCACCACCTCAGCGTGTTCTCAGGTACCTTATACTACCTTGGTTCAATTTATGTATTTCAGTGGAAAAATGTTGTTTTACGCGACACCGACGGCGCGTACTTAACGCTTCCCGATAGGACGGAGAATCATGGATATTTTTTACCCGAAGAATCGGTGGCGTTTGCGAGGCAATGCGTGTCGTTTAGATAATTGGAGAGGTTCCGCGTGGGACCGCGACGCGCTCTATTTTCGTGTTCTTTGTTAGTGCAAGATCTTTTTGATAGTTCATAATCCACATTGGCGCGGAAAAAGATCCCGATCTGCACTCGCTTAACGGGCCTCTTTTTAACCGTATGTGAAATAATTAATTTCTTACCATGAAATATGGCATTTCCGGTTCGTGTTTTGGTTTTCTGGTAAATTCCATCTTCATCTTTGTTTGACATTGTATTTCTATTACTTAATTCTTGGAACGCTAGTCGTTTTCAATAGTAGTCTGAATTTACTGAAAAAAAAAAGTATGAATTTAAATCTCTTTTCTTTATCAGTTGCTGTTGATACATAAACACTTCCCGCACAATCTTTGTCGTATTTGGGATTGGAGAAGGCTGTGATGAATTCATATCACTAATTTATTAAATATTAGATTATAGATGGGAATGATTTATGATCGCTGTTTCTTGTTTTAAGTGAAAATTTGTTCATAGTTGGTAGCATGCATGTCTCTGATCCGTTGATTTACGTTTATCCATTTCTGGTAGTGGAATGGATTGTTCCTGGAGTGGATAAGAATATAGAGCTGGTGCTACTGACACGTCATATGCATCTCATGTTTAAGCCTCAAATGACTTGATATTATGGTTCTAGAGGTTAGTTAATCTTATTCATTACAAGATGAAAGTCTTGAACTCACAAATGTCTGGTCTGAATGTTCGAGAGGCTTATACTTGACGGTGAGTACATGTGGTCAGGCCGCCATTTTTGTATGCTTAAATTTCTAGGATTGGAGTCTGACTAAAGTTGGTTGCTCATGATTTAGTATGTAGAATCTAAGGAAGATATTGAAGCGCGTGATACATAGAGAGTGCAGCTGATTTTTGGAAAGTTATATGAAATTGGGGTTGGATTCAAAATGTTTTTGGCAAGTTTTCATATATTTCTAAATTTGATTGGTTTTCTGCTGTTTCGTTTGACAGTGTAATGTGGTGGTTTTTTAAATCTATTAAATACAAAAACATGTAAGTTTAATTATATATTAGTGTTATTGAATTTTTTTTTTTAATTTTACTTTTAAAACACAACAACAAAAGTATTACAATTCTACACGGAATTTGTACATACTTAACATATCGTTAGGAAAGAACTTTGAATTTTGTATTCTCTCCCTCAGTGGTAATTGATATGACTTTCTAGATGTACTCCTTATCTTGCTTTGTCTATGTAAGAATAATCTGTTTTATAATAAATAGCATGAGGAGCTGGTTTTTGTACTTTTATTTGACTGGTTTTGCATATTCTCTAATATGTCCAGAGACCAGTATTCTCTATTATCTACTCTTTTGCTCAATTGTACAACTTTGAGATGTAGCATTTGCCTTGAGTGTGGAAAACTTATTTTGGGATCATCACGCCTGATTATTGTTGCCCTTCTATTCTCCTAACGCGCTCTTACACGAAGGCCTTGTTGGAAACCTGGGATGTTCATGTTTCCTGCCACGTGTCTAATGATACCTATCGGTATTCTCAACCGATTCCAGCCGTCGACTATAAATTAGTATCAGGAATCTGGTCCAATTGATCCTACATGCCAGCCCATTTTTTACAAGTAACCCATAACCTCCAAAAGGAGAAATTGATCCCACGGCAGAAAAGCACCCACAAAACCAGCTGGGTCCAACTTTTTCTCCCAGAACCAGAAACATAAATTTGCATTTAGCAATTCTTCCCAGTTCCCACTTAGATGAAGCCAAAATATCACCTGATTTTTTCTAACCCAATACTCGCCCAGATTCCAACCATTCTCAACTTACCGTATTAGATCACTCCCAAGGTTATTTTCGTACTTGCACTTCTCAAATTTCACTTGAACACATCACTTCTTTTACTTTTTGTAGAACACTTTACTTGAGTATGTTTATTTTAATTTATTTTCACATGTTGTGCCCAGTATTTGATGTGTTATGTGTATTCCGCTTGTGTTATTGTTAGGAACTTTGAGAATTCCAGTGCCATGAGAGGGCAAAGCAACGGTGGTGTGAGAGGATTTGCTTCACCAGACAGGGCTGCGCACGATAGGAGAGGCACCCGTAGCAACAATCACAACAACAATCATCACAACCACAACAATGATTATAACAAACCAGGGGCATCGTCGGAAACAGCACACGATAGCAAGAAAGGTGGATCGTCTTCCGCCAGCGGCGAGGCGGCACCACCAGTCTGGCCACCAAAATTTGTGATTGCTTTAACCAACAAAGAGAAAGAGGAGGATTTTCTGGCAATTAAAGGGTCGAAGTTGCCTCAGAGACCCAAAAAGAGAGCAAAGTTCATTCAACGAACTGTCAATGTAAGCCTATTATTCTTATTCTTTCAATCCTCGATGATATTGAGACTTTTCTTTCAACTGCTTGTTTTAGTTATTTTAGAGCACAAAAATTTATTGAAGTTCGATTTAATTATTCTGAATAAATCTTCGAGAAGATGTGATTTAGGAAAAAAATAAAACTTTTTAAGAAGAGAATCAGTGAAATATGTTAGAAAATCGACGGGACGTTTGTGGGATACACATTCAAGGAGGTACGATAGTTGACCATGTACGTTTGAGGGATAAGTGTGCGTGTTGGCATTTATAGAGCATCTATAGAGCATAAGGTACAAACCAGCTGCAGCTGGCTGATCTTTTGGTTTGGGTAGCACACGGTTTTAAGAATGCAACAATTGCTACAAATACGGTTGGGTCTGACTCCAATTTATGTGAAACTATCGGATTATTTGTTTTAATTTTGGGTTTGGGTAGGACATGGTTTTAAGAATGCAACAATTGCTACAAATACTGTTGTTTGGGTCGGACTCCAATTTATGTGAAACTATGGGACTTTTTTGTTTTAATTTTTTTACTTAAAAAAAGTTTGTTTTATATAAAGTGAGAATTTGATATAATATCCACGTGTCAATAAAAGCATGGGCGTGTACACCTATAGTACGTTAGCCTCTTCGAGACAAGTCCTGGTTTGGGTGCGGGAAAGTAATATAGTAGTTTGTGATGGGACCGTGTCTGTTTAGCTGTAATGAACCAGCTTTTTCTGCCCTGAAGACGTGAATATCTAATTTCTCAGCCTTCCGATCGATTAACATCAGATTAGATTTCATCAAGTTTTTTTTTCTTTTCCTCTAGAAGATGGACTAGTAATGGCTCTCCAAAAAAGGAGGATCGATTTGGGTCGGAAAGCACGTGTCAGTCCAAGATGCGTGTCTTTAGTTTATTTGGGATCATTGGGAAACTACATGTTTGTTCTGTGCTTGTTTTCTCTTCTCTTATGGTCGAATTAAATTGAGGTGGGCTGTTCCGTTGTATAACACGTGTACGATCACGATTCAATTTACAAACTTATCACTAAAGGAAGGTCTCAATTCTCAATAAAGAATAATCGACAGAGTCACAGAGGGTTTATTGACAGAACGGTCCAGGGCATTTCTATGATTTTATGAGTGAACGTGCTCTTTCCTACTTACTTTTCTTCTATCTTTTATTTCGTTAATAGTTATTATTATTATTATTATTATTATTATTATTATTATGGGTGAATGACGTTTTGCCCCCCGAAGTTTCGCCAAAATCCAATCGCCCCCCTCTGACAAATTTTTTTTTAATCT
>JAVXUL010000019.1:3094907-3106618 GCA_035590515.1 Trichilia minutiflora
GACCAACCGACTTCTGTTACTCCAAATCCTCAAAATGGAACCACAGGCTGGGAATTAGCACTTGTTACTGCTCCAAGTTCAAATGAAAGTGCTGCTGCTGCAAGTAAATTGGTACTCTTGATTCTACCATTTTCCTCAGTTATTTAAATGTTATGTGTTTAACATTTAAATGTTGACATGACCTTATGGCTGTCATATCTCCCACTGCAACACAGATCTGTGTTTACGATCACAAATATTTTTATTTATGCACATAAGAGATATATGTTAGCTGTTTTGAGCAATGTCTTATTGGTGCCTTTTAAATTGTATTCGTTGAAAAGGCGGGAGGACTAGACAAGCTTACGTTAGACAGCCTATATGATGATGCATTAAGAAGAAACAACCAAAATGTGAGCTACAACCCTTGGGAGCCAGCACCAATGGCTGGTCCAATGATGCAACAAAATGGACATGACCCATTTTTTGCTTCAGGCATGGTTACTGCTCCACCTTCAGTGCAGATGGCAGGCATGGCAAATCAGCAGCAAGCTTTTATGTGGCAACAGCAGCTGCAGCCGCAGCAACAGATGATGATGATGACCCCACAACAGAGTGCAAATCCTTTTGCAAACCCGTATGTATCCAATGTCCACCCTTATGGTTCAGGTATGCCTGTTCAAGCCTACAATCCATACACAGGTCTCAGGTAAATAATTTGCACCACGGAGACATTCTACATCATTATACAGGCTGGTGAAGAGAAAAAATGAGAATAGTCAGGTTGAGGATTTGGAGATGTGAATGTTTCAAGAATAGACAGTAATTGTGTACCATATGTTGTGCAGTAGTTAGCTAGAAGGAGATTCTTTGTTCAATAATTAGCGAGAGCGAAAGGTTCTTGATTGTTGATTATTTATAGTGATTGAACTAATTGGGAAAATAATATTTTCTTGCCTACTGTAATTTTTTTGAACTGTTTGAATTTGATGGTCAAGCTGGAACCTTTTTCTTGTTCATTATTATTATTAATTTTTTTCCCCCTTTTTCCCCAACTCCTGTAAGGCTTTACTGTTGATGATAAAACAGATGTGTAATCAATCTTTTATTTTGATTTATAATGTTATATAACTCATATTTTATGTCTTTTACTGATGATTCTATTTGTTATCAGCCACCTAATTCGAAGTTTCTTCTCTGCTGGTAATAAGGAGTAGGTGGAATGGTGAGCATAGCCTATGTTCTATGTATTTAGATTCCTTGAAAAACAAATGTGTTTGGTTCAGTGGTCTTTGATGAGCATGACATCCCAACGGTAGTTCAATGGGCAGCGTTTATTCGTTACAAGAAAATGGGGCCAGCTGCAATTGACAACTAATATTCTCTAAAACGATGCCGTTTGTGTCATCTTCAATTCTTCATGGATATAACTTTGACATTTATCATACAATGGATTAGTATCATATTAATTAGAATCCTAAATTTAAGATGAATAATATTTTTTATATATTTTAATTTTAGTGAGACTATTTCATTGTCTTATACACAAAAATAATTTTTTTTTTTTTTTAAGATTAATATGAAAATAATCAATCTTTAAACTTTTTGCTTAACAAATCAATTAGACAATTTCAGTCGAGATTAATTTTGGAATTTTCCATATTTATTTATTCCTTGTTTGGAATTAAAATGAAATAATATTTACGAAATTAAGAAAATATAAATAAATCCTGGCAGTAGTCAAAAGTAGGTTCCTTTTAGGAGAATAGAATAAATGAAAAATGGATGACGTGGCGTGTTCAATCTCACTAATAAACTAAAACAAGATATTTGATGTATGGAGTTTCCATAAACAGACGGAACTTTGTTAAAATTATTTAATAAAAAACAACAATTCCAACAATAATCACCGAAGCTTGGTGTTGAAGTAGACAGATGACAAACAAAATCTGCATATCCCCATGTCGTCTCTCACATATTCTACCATTTCACTCAATCCTGAATCTTCATAATCAATCAATCAAACATACAAACAAACAATGTCTTGGCTATTCAAATCCATTCAATCCGACGACCCTGATTCGCTAACACAAAACAGCTCAAACGACAGAAACGGCGGCGTAAAAGACGACCTCTCGGTTATTGGACAAACTATCGGACGTCAATTACGCGGTGTCGCAGATTTTCTGGCCCCACCGCCTGTTACCGAACAGCAATCACAAACGCCGCCGGAATCGCAGCAGTCAGAATCCCCCTCGGCTCAGAGGCTCCAAGGAATTAGCAACGATCTCGTAGAAATCGTAGGAAGCTTTAAGAGTGGGCTGTCGCTGCTGTCTAGTAACAAAGCGGTTACTGGATTCTCGAAACTTGCTTCCAACTTGTTGCAGTTCCAAAATCAGGGTGATGATGATGGTGATTTTGGTGGAGCTCCGGGGATTACGGAGGAGGTTGTTGAGTTTGTTAAGGAGATTTCCCTGCGTTCTGAGTTCTGGACTGATTTCCCTTTATCCGTAGACGATGGTAAACTTGAATTTGCTTGCATATGAAATAGTGCGTGTTTTTATATGATTATAATGATTGAATTTGTTTGCTATTTATTTCTTGCCTATAGTAAATTAAGCATAAAATGGAAGCATTTTCCTTGTTAATTTATGGGTACGCCCAATATGAAGAAAGAAAAAAAATATTTTGCAGGCGTTTATGATCAAATCGTCCCTTTTTTTTTTTTAAGTTGGATGGACATACAGGTAATCGCGGAATCATTGGTAACTTCGAATTTTCATGTGGTTGGACTGGGAGTCAATCTTTTGCCCTTCTGTTAACGGAGGCAATTTTCAATTTTTAATTGGAATTTATCAAGACTATTTTTGATGCATTCTTGAGCTGTTTAACTACCAATGAGAAGTGTGATTTCACACCATCAGGGTAGAAGTTTGGATTTTCTTGAAGGATTCAATAAGTATTCAATAGCTCTTTCATTAAGTTACACCATTGTTGCGCCTAGTCTCTCTGTCTGTTGAGTGAGTGAAGGGCGCGGAAATTGGTGTTTTGGGGGATTTTATATGTTGCATGTCGTTGAGTATGGACTAATCTCATTTGGTTGAAGTGATTTTCTTATGGTTCCATTGGCGTTACTGCTAATGTTGTGATGTGGGGAAACATCTATCTTGTTGAGTTTTTCTCCTTTTTAGTTTCTGAATCCAGTTCTTATCTGCTCTTATTATCATGTTTTCTTTTTGAATTAGTGTAATCTGTTTCTGGTTTCCCAGTAACATTAACTAGCTATTTCTTCATTGCCTTTACTGAATCTTTCATTACACTACATAATTGATGCCATGTGAAGGTAAGTCTTTGTCTACAGCACTAACAATGGTGGAGTAAATTATCCAGCTTATATTCTTATATTGGTGGATGAGAGAGCTTTAGTAGAATCTAGTTACCGGGAACTGGCGTCTATCACGTAATTCTTCAGAGTTCTATTGGAATAAATTTGGAGCTTTTATGGAGAATATCATGGTTAGATTGAGAATGCCGTCCTTGATTTTCAAACATTATGTTTGATACTTCTGCCGGAGTGTGATATTATCTTATGCCTCTATGGTTTCATTTTGTGTCCAAAAAGCTTTGTTGAGTGTAATGCTTTGTCATTGAGCAACTGAGGAAACGGTAGTAAGGATGAGGATATCATGGTAATTCCATACTGATCCTTAGGTTGACTTTATCAGCACTGTCCAGAGCTAATTGCTGAGGGACAATTACTTCAGCAGCCATTATAGCAGTGACAAATTGGAAATGATAACCAATTAGTGAAAAGCAGAAGTGTGTTGCAGTTAACCCATGGCTTTATGAAATAATTATGTCTTTCCATGACATTTTTGGACAAGTTAATTGTTCCTCCTTCTCAATTGATAGTTAATCAGCTTTTGTTTGTTTTAGATGACAATGAAGTAACTTTGTATAGGTCTTCTGTGCTTCTTCACAATCTTCTGTATATCATTTGAATTAAATGGATATGTATGGCTAAGAGGATTCCTGCCATTGTTTTTTCATCTGCAGATTTTGAAATATCTGATGCTCAGAGAGAACATGCTTCTGCTGTTGAACATCTGGTCCCAAGTTTCACAGATCTTAGAGTTCACCTTTGTCCTCACTTGGAATATGATCAATTTTGGATGATCTATTTCATATTGTTGCTCCCAAGACTAAATGAACAGGATTTTGAGCTTCTATCAACTCCAAAGGCAAGATTTTTGTTCATATATTATCTCATTTTTCTATTTTAAATTTTATTTGCATATAAAGGCCAAAACAGTCATTATAAGGTACAAGCTTGGTCTTATGATTATTTCATTAAACCTAGGCTTTTCTTATGTTGGCCTGGTTCCTTTGACTTGCACTTCAGGCACTTTTCTTCTTATCACTTCTCTATTCTTTTTTTTGCAATTCTTTTTCTTAGAAACAGATTCCTTTATTAATAAAACTAGGGTGCAAAAGTTGAGATCAGATGCCCACTGAGAATTACAAATAAAATGTCAGAAAGGCCCCAAATCAACCCAAGACAGAATCCTAACCATTCAGAATGGAAAAAAAAATCATGGAATCTATATAGCATTGAAGGCTAAAAGAATTCCTTTCTTTTCCTATAGGAAGTCAGCATCCTCCTTCGCATCAATCATAACATTATTGAATGGCATAGATATCTACGATTGTTATTTTTGGGGATTTATCAAAAGAAAAGAAAAAAAAGTACTTTTACTTTTGCCTTTTACTGTGCTATATTTTTTATGCCAGAAAAAGATGTTTAAGTATTATTATTTTCAATTATGTCTTTTTGTGTATAAGATGTTGGCTTGAAGGCTTTTCATATCCTGTGGCTTGAAAGACCTACTTTAACATATGTGGCGATGTTTGTGTTTCGAATTGCTTCTTGTTTCCTTTGATCTAGTCAGATTGACATGCTTTCTTTGTTGGTAAAGCCTGAAATTTATTTCACTTTTTTACTTTTTATCTCTTTTAAATTTAGTAAGTATTACAAGGATTCTAAGATTCCTTTATGGTGCTAATTTATTCGTTACAATATTTTGGGTTGTGTTAAACTTTTAAGATGCAAGATGTCAGAATGGGTTGTATTTAAAAAAAAGAAAAGAAAAGAAAAGAAAAAAGAGAGATTGGTAACATAACCTCATTGTTTCCTTCATCAAAAGGTTACCTCTCACCAATTACCCTCTGTACACCCACCAGCCTGCCCGTCTCCACCAGCAACAACTGCATATCTCTCGTTAAAATGTAATCTCACCTATCACAATCACCACAACGCCATCGTCATGAATATCGGAAGTACCACCACAAACTACCACCCACTACCATATCACCATTATCTGTACAATCGCCACTTCCTCTGGTGACACCGCCACCCTATGACCACTTGAATTACACCACCACCATTAGCATTGTAATTATGATTTTTTTGCATTCTAATTTATTTATATTTCAGTCAGTTCATAGCTATTTGGATGCATTCATATAGCAAAAGAAATGTTAGCTCAATTTGGTGTGAGAAAAATTTTGTCCTCTTTGGTACATTTATCAAATAGCAACAAGAAATTTCTTAACTAGTTTTCTTTTGTTTCAGATTATAGAAACAAGAAATATACTTCTGCAGAAGGTGCAAAAAAAGAGGAATGCGCAGGTGAAGTCTAATACTCCTGGTGCATCATCTAAAGAGGTCAGCAAGGTCGGTGAGACACAAGTAGATAATATCTTCTCTGGGGAAAAGGATTTTACAGAGATTGTAAATGTGACAGATGGTATAGAAATTGGTGATGAACAGAATACTGAGCAATGGTTTGAAGAATCTGACATTGGTACAGGTTCTGTGAATGCCCAGAAACATATTCCACCTGAAGAGGATGTCTCATTCAGTGATTTAGAGGATGATAGCAATGATCTTCCTGGCAGACTATCCTCCCAAGGACCAGCACGAGACACTAAAGCCAGTTTCCCCAGTGGATTGAGTGATTGGGTTCAACTAAATGATAGTTCTGGGAATCGGGGAAACCTAGAGAAGGCGCTGGGGTCAACTTCTCGGGATAAAGATTCAGAAGGTGAGTCCAGCGATTGGCTTACTGTTGATGATTATGATTAAGTAGCTGGAAGATGTTTGATATGCAGATTTATTGTAAAGTTTCAAAAATTATTTTTATTTTTATTTTTGGTTGTGTGCTTATGAATCTCAAATCTCAACCAGCACGCAAGTGTTAATGTTTAAAGTAATAATTCAGTCATTGTCACCTTTGACGGTCACCTTTTACCCTGCTGGATTATGCTCAATTTATTTCTGTATATACTAAAAACAGAAAAAGAAAAAAAAAAAGATCCCAGTTATTCTCAGTTTCAATTTCCAGTCATTTTATATTTTTGTATACCTTGTCTTTACATTTATCATGCAATAAGATGTATTATGCTTTAGCAGAAAGGCCAAATTAATATAGAGAAGTTAAAATATTATTTTTATTTGTAAATTTATATATATTTTGTTCACCAAGGATACTAGATGTCCGACGAGAATACCACGTGGTTTGAAACTAGTTCTTTGACAAACTCTCATGGTACTCGTAATACAGTTACTTAGTGTTATTTTAATTAATTAATTCTTTAATAAACCCATTAAGTTAGACTTGTTATTTTAGTTTCCTTAAAAAGAGTTATAAGCCTTTAGCTCTATTTTAAAAGAAAAATTTTGGTTGTAATTTTATTTTTTAATATAATAAAAGTTGATGTAAAACTATAGAGTAGTAGGAATAAAATATATTTTTTTGCAAATTCAAGCGTATAAATTGATATGAAATGTAGAATTAATTAATAAGAATATAAAATTAATATAATTAATGATAATAAATAAATTGAATCAAATGGAAATTAATACAATCATACTTGGGTCGATTTGTAAACATAAGTTTGTATTGGATTTTTAATATTATTTTAAATATTTTTTTGTAAAAATTAGTGTGTTCTTAAGATAATTTAATTGTTTAATTTTATGGTATTTTATTTTAGATTACTTATATTATATAATTTTATTTTCATTATTCAAAATTTAAAAAAAAAATGGCAACATGTTTATGTGCCATGTGTGTTTTTTAGTAAATTTTAGTTGAGTAAATATCTTAAAAATTAATATTTTATTGAAATTAAGTTGAAAAAGATTTTAATTTGTATTATAAGTGTAAATGAGTCAAATTACTTATCGGATACTTGCAATTAATTTGATAAATATTCAAATTCCGTTCGATATTAGTTGAGTCTAGTTTGAGCTCGAACTCAAGAAATTTAAATAAATTCTTTAAGTCGAATTTGAATACAATAATATTTGAATCGTAAAATTAATAAATTTAATCGAGTATCTATTAAGAACATAATCAAGTGAAACTAAATGAATTTTAAACTTTATAATAATAATTTAAAAAAATAAGTAGTCGAGTTTAATCAATTTGAGTTTAAATCTATCAAATATTTAATCGAATAAAGTATGAAAATATAATCGAATTTAAATTTTCAGTTTTTAAGTTGAATTAAATTTAAATAATTAATTATATTAATTCGATTAGACTCGATTATACTATTAATTTACGTAATCAAACTATGCCATTTCAGAGTTTCGAATAGAAAATTTAGTGTAATATGCATAATCCAATGAAAAAACAAAATAAAATCCGACAAATTGGATGACACAAGAAACTCACGAGGCCCAACAAAACCTGGATGCAATACGTTATGTTATTTGCCTAGGTTGGGCCGTATGGTAGTGCCATTCGTAAGGGTCCAACTCATTCGAAGACAAGATCCCAGACAATACACTATTTTTATTTATTTTTAAAGTAAGAGAGAATTTTTATTAAAACAACTTCAAACTTCAAGAGACATATTAAATTTCATATGTTAATTAATTATATTAATAATAAATTTAATTATATCCAAATACAATATAACATCTACTGAATACAATATAAGATAAATGGTTTGGTATATACTATAGACTGGGGAGAAAAAAAATATTTGTACAATAAATCAACATATAATAAGCTTTTTATTTTTTATTTTTTTTCAAATCTAGAGGTAACATGTATTAACTTCGAGCGCCATTAATCAACTCTTTTTAATAAAACCATATCTTTCTATTTGATCTGTCTGATTAATATTGTAATAGAACATGCCCTGCAATATCTCAGCCATGTTCACTTGAAGCAGCAACGAAACAATGGATCATGACAAAAGAACACAAGCTAAGGCATAAACGATCGTCAAGATTACGATTAGGGTTAGGGTGAGTTTAAAAAAAAGTTAAAATTAACGTTTGGTTAGTTAGTATTGAAAGTGCTTATATCTTGATTTAAGTGGTAAATTAAGTGTTTGGATGTAATAATTAAATTATTAAAATACATATTATTTTTTAATTAATTATTATATAAAATAAAATATATATTTTTTATTTATGATGATATTTATGTATTAATGATTATTTTAATATTTAATATTGATAATAAAAGTAATATTTATTCCTAATAATATTTTTATTTTTAAAATATTTTTAAAAATAATAGTTATTTGTTATCATGGGTGTAATAAATAAATAAATAAATAAACAAACTTCTTATAAAAGTAGTTATAAGTTTAATAATTCCAAAAAATCAAATAATATATCTCCATAATATAAAATATATTCATATTACAAATAAACAAAATAATAATATAAGGTTCTTTATCAATGTACTTAAGTCATTCAAAGACAATTGCCAGATATGCTGTAGCCACTAACCGAAAGAATTCATTCCCTCTGTATTGTCATTGTTACTATTCTTAGAGCTCATATCTGGGAAAAGAAAAAAATAGAACAAGCAGTTGAATTTAACAGTAAACAGGAGCTAATACAGCAAGTAAGCTATGGTTGAATTTTTGTAGAAAACAATAGAATAAAATCAAAAGATTACTCATCATCCAACAGTGTCATGTTAAGCAAGCAGTACACATCAATAACTTGCAACCATAGAATCCTGCTGAAATTTGCAATCATCTAGATATCTATATAATGCAGTTAAGAGCTTAAATAAAATTAAAGTTTGGAGCAATAACTATTATGTGAGAATCTAATATATCAACACATGGCCAAAGCATATGCATATAATAGTTGGCGTAATTGAAATCGTTTACATATGCAAGTCTTTTCACGTAAATCAATATATTCCTTTCATCTTTGGATCTTTATATGACACTCAAATTGAGAAACTGAAAAAAGGATATATGAACGAGACAAGTCAATTTACTTATTTATAATAGACTGTGTTGCATTAGTTATGTGTGCCTCCCTTCAATTGACGTCTCTGAATGTTCGTAGAACCATTTTTATAACATAATTTTATATACTTAACCAACCTATTATTGGAAAATGTCATGCATATCTCAACAGGGCATTTCAACTCTACGCAATATTGATTATGATCATATCATATCTTCAAGAAGAAAATATGACCTGATCCATTTATGAAATCTCAATTTATGTTTTAAGCATTATGCAGTTTCTGGATGTATTATCTTTAATTTACCTATATATTCATTAAATTCACTAAGACAATACACTTTAACAACAAAGAAATACCCATCTTGAATGAATATATCACTCGTGGATGTATTTGAAATTTTGCCTTCACATTTTTGGATGATAAATGCAAAATCTATAAGTGACCTCCAACAAAATTGTACTAATTCCCTTTTCAATACTATTGTATCAATTCAAAATAAAAATCAAATTCGAAATTAAACCAATGAGGTCTCCAACTTCAATAAAAACCATTCTCACAATATATCATTTTCTAAATCCATAACTCCAAACATCACTGGGTATATTTGATCATTCTTATCAAGTGCAACTGCCACCAATTAAGTACTTTGAAAATTTTCCTTTAAAAAAGTACTGTCAATGTCGACAACAGAGCGTATGACTCGTTGAAATCCTTGAATACATATTTCAATTGCCACGAAGAAGTATGAGAAATGATCATCATTGTCTTTTTCAATAGCCCTCACTGTGCCTTTATTTTTTTCTTTTAAAATTATAGTATAATGCAAGTTTACTAAAAGACTCAATTGGATCACCACAAACCGTTCTTAAAACTTCTTTCTTGTTATGCCATGCTTTCTTATATAATCTTCTAACCCTGTACTCTATATGGATGTCATCTCGAATATTTTCAGGGGTATAAACTCAATGAAACATCAATAAATTTCTTGTTTACAACTTTAACAATCATCTGAGTAGTCTCTTGTCGATGACTATCATATAGTTGATCATTAAGACATGCATGTATAGTATCAATATCTCTATGAGTAACATAAAAATATAGATAATTACTAGTCTTAATAACTCTCGTATGCCATTTATAAGAGTTAACAAGACATCTCAACTCATACCTACCTTTTGTAGACTTATAAATCTTAAATTAATAATGACCCTTTATACCATTGAACTTAGCTGCGTTTCAATCCTTGCTTCGAACTAAATATTTTATCTATATAAAATTATCATCATCAAAGGTTGATAGTGCATCTACTATATATATAGTTATCGCTGGTGGAATAGGTGGTAAGTACTAGGTAAATTGATTTGACGTAGATAGACCAGCTATAGAGCTACTTTGCTAATAAGGGCTATTGCAAATATATTTAGTTGGATTGGTTTCTTTTTCATCATGGTAATTTATTCCATTTATAAAACCAATTGGAATATCAAGGGTATCAAATTGTGGCTAAGTATAATTAACTTTATAGTCAAATAAGTTGTGTACAAGATCTTCATTATATCATTGGGAAGAACAAA
Organism: Trichilia minutiflora; assembly: GCA_035590515.1. Lineage (NCBI taxonomy): Eukaryota > Viridiplantae > Streptophyta > Magnoliopsida > Sapindales > Meliaceae > Trichilia > Trichilia minutiflora. Next base: position 3,105,757 of record JAVXUL010000019.1, read on the forward strand.
CCCTATTAGCAGTAGGTTCATTGTCCATGTTCTAAGGCGAAGGATAATATTGATAATTATTTACAGTAGTATATGGATGATTTAGTGGTATAGCAAACAATATGTGATTCATTTGATTGTTACTATTCAAAGAATAAAATGGATATGTAAAAGATTCTTTTGTGTTTGGGTTCAAATATTCTTCACAACATATCTCTGGCTTAAGAGTAGTGTACATTGTACAAATTCCCACTGCTTTATGAAGGAAAAACTGGTTCATAGTCATAAAAAATTCAAAATCTAATTTAGTAATAATGTAGTTGGTATAATTGGTGTATGCTTTAGTTGTAAACAATTACTATATGACGTCCTTGTTTTAATAGTAAATTATACAGGATTTATCTCAAATGAGTTATATAATATCTGCATAAACTGTCCATATTGTTTGAGTAATATAACATAGAAACCATTTGTTTTATCGATTTCAAGGTATTTTGTATTGAATTATTGTATAATATATACTATAAATATTATTAATAAACAAATTGTTTCTTATTTATATGTATATACTATTTCCTCTTTCTAATCATACTAATGAATAGAGTATGAATATAAATGTCTAGATAATCAAATTATCTAAATTATTTCCTAAATATACAGTATCGATTAGGTATCAGTATCTGATGTACTTATGTATTTTTGATGATTGGTTTTTGTGATGATAAATTGATTTTATGTTGAATCAATTAATTATTCATATGTTTTTGATAATGCCAAAATAATTAAGTTGAAATTATGTCTCGTGCTGTTTTTGAGTTGAATTATTCGATAAACGAGCATATACCTTAATCACTTGGTCTTTGGAAGTTTATATGCTTTTGCA
>JAVXUL010000019.1:3113424-3138869 GCA_035590515.1 Trichilia minutiflora
AATTAAGAAAAAAAAATTGTGGGGGGTGGGGGGGGAGGGGAAGGATGTTGAGGGGGCAACAGTCATGATTTTGCAACGATCAAAATTTTTTGACTTTGGTCGGGTTGAGCCGGCGGTTCAACTGTCAGATTTTTTTTTTAAATTGGTAGTTTGAACAGGCCTAAATCGCTGGTTCAGTACAGTACGGGCCCGAAACGATTCCGGGTTTGTTACGATCTAGGTTTCTAGTTTCAAATATCTAAAATCAAACTAAACTATTTATATGGACCTAGAATTGGCCTAGACTATATGAATAATACACCAGACCGATTCAATCCCGAATTTTTATAGGTGGGGTCGGGCCGATTCACGGGCTAACCTAACTTGTTAGAAACCTCTACAACCCATGGAAGATCCAGGTCATCCTAGATTTAAGAGCTCCCATGACCTTAAAGGAGCTACAAAGTTTGACCAGGAGGATAACGGCCTTAAGATGTTTTATTTCAAAGTTTACTGACAAGTATTATCCTTTTTTTAAGGCCGTAAGGAAAGGAAAACGGATGACTTGGAGCGAAGAGTGTGAAAGCTCGTTCAATCAGCTTAAAAACTACTTAGCCTCCGCCCCGCAACTAGTTAGCCCTCTGTCAAAAGAGACGCTATACGTCTACTTGGCGGTCAGTGAACATGTCGTCTACTACACTAGTAAGGCAATGTTGGATGCCGAGACTCGATACTCCGCACCCGAGAAGCTGGCCCTTGTTATCATAGTTAGGAAGTTGCGATCATACTTCCAGGCCCATCCGATAGTTGTCTTGACAGATCAATCGCTCAAACAATCCTTCATCACCCCAACCTATGGGGAAGGCTCGACAAGTGGCCAATAGAAATCACTGAATTCGACATCAAATTTCACACATGAAAGGCCATAAAGGGGTAAGCTCTAGTCGATTTTTGAGATGAACACACTGGGAAGGAAACATTGACAGTCTCCCAGCCCTCGGTCAGCCAACTTGACACGATGGAGGTGGACCTCCCCGGGTCAGGAAGTCCCCCCGCCTGGTATCTGTGGATAGACGGATCAATAAATACCAGTGTGGGAGGAGCCGGCATCATCCTGATCGAACCCAAAAAAAAAGAGGTTATGTATGCCTTTAGGATTTCTTTTTCCTATAACTAACAATGAAGTAGAGTATGAAGCTTTGTTGGTAGGGTTAAGAACAGCCTGAGAGATTGGGGCTTGCATCCATACAGTGAGTAGTGATTCGCAACTCTTGGTGAATCATGTAAACGGTGAATACCAGGCTCGAGAAGAGAGTATGAAAGCCTATCTCTTAAAAACCCTTCAGCTGATCAACACATTCAATAAGATGAAGGTGCACAGGATTCCCCGATCCAAGAACCTCTGGGTTGATGCTTTATCAAAGCTCCACTCAGCACTCACCGAGAACATTCCAAGGATGGTGCCGATAGAAGCCCTGGGTCGATGAAGCACTTGTCTACCCAAGGACAGTAGTATTATGATGGCTCAGGATGAATCAGCCACCTGGATGGACTCAATCCAAAAATATATCGGTGAAGGCATACTACCATTCGACAAGAGTGAAGCCCTTAAAAACAAGAGGAAGGCTGTCAAGTTTACCATAATAGATGGCATCCTTTACAAGCGGGGAAGCAACACTCCTTACCTAAGGTGTCTCGGGCCAAATGAGGCTCAACGAGTGTTGAAGAAATGTATCAGGGGACTTGCGGGAATCATAGTGGCGATAGGAACCTGTTGTATCGGGTGCTCAGACAAGGGTACTTTTGGTCAACCATGAAGTAGGCGCTTATAACTTGGTCCACAAATGTCACACCTGTCAAGTCTACATGGATATGTCGTGACAGCCTCCTGAGGAGTTAACAACATTACTGAGCCCTTAGCCATTCGCACAAGGGGGACTTAACCTAACAGGTCCCTTTCCCACTGCTAGAGCCTAGGCTAAGTATACCATTGTGGCCATTAATTATTTCACCAAGTGGGCTAAAACGGGGCCACTTTTCTAGATCACTGAGAAAAACACCATAGTATTCATTCAAAAAAACATTCTCTATAGGTATGGCGATCCCAGCGTATTGATCGTTGATAACGGGAAACAATTTGATAACTGAGGATTAAAGGACTTCTGCACGAATTGGGGGGTTGATCTAAGGCTTGCTTCCCTAGCTTACCCCAAGGCCAACGGTCAGGTCGAGGCTATTAACAAGACTATCAAAAAGTTGTTAAAAAGAAGCTGGGAGAACAAAAAGGGTCCTGGACAGAAGAACTCCTGGAGGTGCTATAGGCTTACAAGATAACTGCCAAAGTTATCATGAGCAAAACCCTTTATTTTTTGGCTCACGGGTTTGAACCGATGATCCCCGTCGAAGTAGAGGTTCACACTTTTCGTACCCTCCATTTGGATGAAGAAGGAAATTGATAAGTCATGCGCCTTGAACTCGTGCTGTGTGGAGAGGCCAGAGGCCGAGCGCTGATAAGAACAACGACCCACCAGCAAAGGGTCGTCCAAGCCTACAATAGGAGGGTCAAGCCGCGGTTCTTCAGAGAGGGGGACCTTCTCCTCAGAAGAGTTACATTTAATACAAGGGTGGAAGATGAGGGGTCTTTAGGTGCTAATTGAGAGGGTCCCTATCATATAATCCAGACAGTAGGCCAGGGACATACAAGCTGGCCAAACCAGATGAGAGTGTCCTAAATAAAACTTGAAACTCGAAAATGTTAAAGAGGTACTACCCCTGATAGAGTCTCTCCTCAGGGCGCTCTTTCTGTATATTGGCCGGTGATGTATACTTGTAAAATTGTCTTTCGAATGAAATATAGAATTGCATCATCCAAATAAAGCACTCCTTGGAATTTTCTCTTGAACTAAACATAGAAGGCCAATCTTACAAGCCTTCTCCTAGCGTCTTGGGTGGCCTTGAGCCTTAAAACCCTGGGAACCAGTTGAGCCTTCTCGTAAGGTCATGGTTGGCCTTTGGCCCTAAAATCCCCTAGCCTTAGTCGAGCTTTCTTCTGGTATCTTGGGTGGCCTTGAGCTTTAAAACCCTGGGAACTAGCCTGGCTTTCTTCTGGTGTCTTTGTTGGCCCTAAGCCTTAAAACCCCGGGAACCAATCGAGCCTTCTTCTAAGGTCATGGTTGGCATTTGGCCTTAAAACCTCTGACCTTAGTTGAGCTTGTTGGGTTATGTAATTGACATTAAATTACTTTATAATATCAAGATATCATTTCTTTAACACTTTAAAGAATAATAAATACATATAACGATTATACGTATTTATTTTGGCAGGTACAAGTTATCATGAGGTCGCTAGCCCTCTCTTGATAACATTTTATCTTCTCCTCCTTTATGGGAACGCTCGAGAATTTGGGTGGACCGTCAAGGTTCACCGTGACTCAACCATGAGTTAATGTCGAACATTTCGACTTCGAATAATTCGGTCTCAAACATTTCGATACCCAACGATTATGGTTAGTGTCTAGCTACGCGCCATAGTCCCTAAGTCATGATGAAGAAGTGTCTTCATTAAACCTCTAATGATTGCACGTTAACATGTGGGTAATATCCCTCCGTTGTCATATCCTGATCGAGTAAGGGTTCATGGTCTGTCAAAACCCTAATCTCAATGTCTATACGAATCGTCAATCATATGTCATGATTGTTCTAGCTAAAGACTTAAAATTTGGACATCATATCGACATTCGTTTAGGAACTCAACATGGACAGAGTCAATGGAAACTCTTAGTCCATAGTATTAAGTTAACGGATCCCATTTTGACTGTCAATCAAACACTTATATGAACAAAGCATACCCCAATCGGCTTCTTGTACAAGGCGTGATTAGCTATGCACGTATACACCATATAAAATATACTCATCCATACAGAGTCCGATTCTAAACGTCTTAGGTCTAAGGATTACATCGCACACTATTGTAATTTATTGACAAATCATTGACTATATGCATAGCATGTGATTTGTCAATATGTAGCTTTATTCGATAAATAGTTCACCAACTATAAATCTATAATAATACGCTTCTGACAATACCCATATTGTTAACCTATATATATCATCATAGATATCATTAGGTGGTAACTAGTATGTTTACTATGTGATATAGTTGCTCAATCTATATTACATACGTAAGGAATAATTTGATAATTTCATTTAACAATTAAACGAAAATATCTAGACAATTCATATACATTTTTTATATATGAGCATGCCAATATAAATGAAACAACTAATGTATGTGAATAAAGAATAATTATTTTATTAATAAACTAATATTTATATAAGATCACTAGCCCTGAAATCGATAACACGAATGGTTTCTATGGCATACACTAACAATATATTGTGTATATATATATTCATAATTTATATGTATGCGTACCTAATTGTTTTATTATGCACATTTTTTTATAACTTATGTTTTATCCGCTTACTAAATCTTTTCAAAGACTTACCTTTTACCATATCACAATTTTACAGATACCTAAGCAGATGTTTAGAAGGTAGACAAGTGGAATAGGATATCAAGGTATAGTCATTAGGGCTTGGATCCATTCTACATAGTCAATCTATGATTAGGCAATGTAGTCCTAATATGTATTTTAAAATTTAGCAGTTATATAGACATATTAATATATGTTTTTGAGTTATATATACATGTTTTAGGCATTGAGTCCTTTGTTTCATATGAATGAATGAAGTCCGTTATCATGAATTATTTTCTTAGTACTAGGTTGAGTTCTATATGCATCTGTAATTTGTATATAACATATTATGAGAGTCAAGTACAAGTTAATAGAGGCTTAAGGAGATAGGACTAGCTTTATCTCTTATCAATCACACTTTAAGGATTTTGGGATGTGATACAAGTTAGGGTATATGTGAGAATACATTTTGTTCATGCTTAAAAGCAATTGATCTATAGGGTCTACCTTGCCTTGATCTTACTAATATCTTAAGCTATAAAAAGAAATAACAGATTCAGTTTTACATATAATGATGATGATGTATTCTTAAAACTCGACTTACTTTAGTTCATTGGATAATTTTTTTAAAAAATCAACTAGAAATCATCTAAAACTTGTTTTAAAATATTTGAAACATTGTTAAAATCATTTTGAAAACACATAAAATTATTTTAAAAACATATTCAATCATTTTCAAAACACTTTTAAGGCCTCGAGCTAATTCTCATTCGTGAGATCCATACATGACATTGGCCACAAGCCTTTAAGATATACTCTAATATCTAAAATATACCTCAAAGATCTGTAAGTTTTTTTTGGTATCTAATAAATTAAATCAATATAATTTATGAAAACTTCTCAAATATCCGTGTCAAAATTGTCCAATATCTAATCTCCTCAATTTCGTCCATTCTTATCCATTTAAAATACAAAATCATTTATAAACATTGTCACATCTAATCAAATAAATACATCATTAACATCCACAAAATCTGTAACTCAAAAGCTTTTAAAATATTTTCCATAAGGAAACAAATAAATCAATTCATAAAATAATAAAACAAGTAGTCTTATATATTTCTTTACAAATTCCACAAACAAACATATACTTAAATAATTAAATTATAAGGTTATGAGTTGAGTATAAGAATATGCTTAAGGTTTTTAGTTCTTTGTGTGATCCCCACCACTTAGCTACACTCTGTATTACCTGAAATAAAAGGCTAAAAAAAGTTAGTACGTGAATGTATACTCTATGAGTGAATAGATATATAAAACAAATAAATAGAAAATATTTAAAAGAACCATTTTAATAAAAAGAATGGTTTAAATGATCATTTAAGAAAAAGATAAAAAAACATTTTGTTTAATTAAAATCAGGGCCTGTTTATATAAAATCATGAGATTGGCATCTTTCTTTGACAAATTATTTTAATTAAGAGCAACCTTAAGCTGTCAGTGAGTTTTTCTATGTATGTGAAAACAATAATAATTTACAAAAATATTACTCATTTGAAAGGGTTAATATGTCACGCCCCGATCCTAGAGATCGACCACATGACAATCGCCATGAATACAAAAAATACATCTCATTAATTAGAATGCATTTCTAAGATATGCAAGGCATTAAAACCTGTATTCGAAATCCATTTCCAAATATAAACAGCATATAAAAATTTTCCAAACATGTTCAACATTTATATTTCAACATCAATACAAGCTCGTCACCATAAAAAATTACAGCAAAATGATTTAATACAATCGGTTCTTAAAAGAATAAAATACATAGTTCTTAAACTCATTTGATACATATATTCTGTTCAGTTCAGTGGACCATATTACTGAACTATGAGTCGAGTACTTGAAAGTATTGCTGAAATCTCTTATCAACTACTCTATGCCTGCACACGACTACTCTAACCTGAAATTGGGGGGAGAGGGAGTAAGGGATGAGTATTTGAAAAAACACTTAGTGAGCAGATAAAAATATAGAAATTAGCAATGAAAACCAGGAATATTATATGGCATAGGTATCAATCACGTAAATCTTAACAATGAAATCTTTCATTAGTCTATAGGATCTCATCTACTCTGTTTTAAGCTGTGTAGCTGACCTATAACTAGTAAGGGTATGTATACCCATATTAGTGCACAAATAGAATACTAAATAACAAGAGAATGTTGGATCCCACCCATCCTATCTCGGACTATATGGTTAATCTTTATTTCTGGGTCTATTGGATCCTACCCATTTATTTTGGACTGTATGGTTAATCCTCACCCTTGGGCTATTACATCCCACCCACTTTACCTCGAGTTGTATGATCAATCCTTACCTACATGAAATCAAGAGCAGTAGCGCACAAGGCCAAGTTAAATAAAATCAATGGCTCACATGGCCAAATCAAAATTCTATGATACTCAAGGCCAAAAACTTAATCTCAAAGGCACACAAGGTCAAAATCATCATTTATGGCTATCAAAACCCAAAACAGTAAGAAGATACCCAATGACACACAAGGCTTAAAACCATACACCATAGCACCAAGACCAACTAAACGTAATGGCACACCAGTCCTCATACATAATCAAATCATATCATAATTCATATACATCATTAAAAGCAATGTTCATAATTGGCCTTCGACCTCAAATCCATAACAATGTATCATACACATCATCGCTTAATTCTACCATAAATAAAAGACTATCCTGATCACCACACAACTATAAAGCCATCGTCTCCCAATATTAATCATATACATAAACACATATTCCATCATTCCAAAATATATAAAACGTGTAAACATTCTTAAATATTATTCTAAGGAAGAAAAAAGTAAGAATGTATCCATTCATCATTCTGGGATGGAGAACCATCTACTCGATGTCTTTCTCGCGTCGGAGATCCTCTAACCACGACTGTTGCACCTAAGCTAAAAGATAGGTTTTGATTTTCTTGTTGCTTGATTCCTTCTTTTAATTACTGTTCATTCGTGATCTCTTTCTCTTGAATCCTCTTGCATCATTGAGTAAAACCTTGATTAAAAGAGGTTCCCAAGCTCTAGTGTTGATTCTGAAGTTATTATAAGAAAAATGAGGGAATTTGGTAAAGATTTGGGTAAGAACCAGTTTGGACAGAGAGTGGAGAGAAAAGTTACAGAGACGGGAAGAGAAAAAGAAGAAAAGAAAGAGAAGAGAAAAATGAGAGAAATGAGCCTCTAATATATATAAGATGGGAGCTTTGAAATGTCCAAAATATCCTTTAAACTCATGCTTCAAAGTTTGCCACGTCTCTAAGTATCGATACTTCTCCCCTAGGTATCGATACTTTCCATCAAAAAGAGGTTGTTCACATTCTTTTATGTCAATGTATCGATATTTCAATTTCAAGTATCGATACTTTTCGTCGACTATGGGCTCTAGGCTTGATTGTGCACCAAGTAAATATACTTTGGTTCTACTATTCATCATTATTCATAGAGTATCGATATTTTTCTCAAAGTATCGATACTTCCTGCCTTGTGCTTGAGTATCGATACATCCCATAAGAGTATCGATACTTCCAGTCCTCTAATGCCAAGCATCGATACTTTTCACCTATTTTCTCAATTTAGGATCATAACTTCAAATGATCATAACTTTTTATCCAAATATCCTTACGGAACCTATAATATATCGATAGAAAGCTCTTTTCAAGATCTACAAAAATAATAAAATTTTCTCAAATAGAGATGATTTTGGGGTTAAAAATTCAATTCTTTCTCGGTAAATCATTATTCTTCACTATACACCTCCTCAAAAAATTATTTCTAAACTATCACACCCTCTACATACATGTTCTACATTTATAAACATATACGAAATCTCACGAGAAATTTACCATGATGCCCATAAATTAAAGAACGGGGTTCACATAATATCTATAATTCATTATTTAAAAACTTTGTCTACTACTAGCATTAGTCTCAAGTAGTCATGTGATAATATCCATGACTGTCCTCTATACAATCATAGCCCCCAAAGGAGTAAGAATCTCATACCTAAACACTTGATCATTTAGGCACTTGATCATCTTGGTAATCTTCTTGAGGTCTAACCTTAGGTTACCTAACATAGCCCTCAAAATGTGTAATTATCTACCTTATCTAGACATCGATCACCTAAATGGCCTCCTCAAGGTTTGCTCTAGGCTACCTATAGCTTGATCACATAGATGACCTCTATATAAGTCCACTTTAGGCTATCTTCTTTGTATCTATAATTCTAACCTTCTCGACCGTATCACTATAAATATATATATCATTAAATCCCAAGCAATGATCATCAAAAGCAAATCAAACTCAATATAATAAAAATTGTACTTGACCTTTACTGGCCATAATATCATAACATAAGCTATTTCTTCATTAATTTACAAAAATAAAATATAATACAAGTATCTATTTAAAACATAAAATATAAACCAAATATCTAACATCCTAAATATTAAAAATATTAAGTTTTATAAGCATTTTAAAAGAAATAAAAAGTAAATTAAAGTCCACTCATATATAGGAAGGGTACATATTCAGGCTCTTCTATTTCCCAATCAAATCCTAATTGCATAAATATCAATAAATAAAATTAATATCTAACCCTTAAACAATCATCATGTATTCTTATATGTCATAAATACGATTACCAATTCAGGTTTCCATATTAACACCTAGTCATTAAAATAAAATCCATTTTTTTAGCCATTTATCTTATTTCCAACAATGAAATCTTGTGTCCATTTATAATTCAAAATTGTCCATCAATTCAAACTTAATTTTGGCTTTTAACTTACTGTCTCTTATAACCTCTATAGGCCAAATTCTAATTACCGATACTTCAATATTATATTTACTCATTCTACAACATAAATAACATAATTTAAGTTAATTTATCAAAATTAAACCTAAATATATAAAAAAATTTAATTGTATAGTAAATCTTAATATATAAATTTGATCAAATATGAAATTAATGCTTGAAATGAATTAGATTCTTGACAAAAGGGTTGATTAAGGCCCTAAGAAGCTTTGACTATTATTGGTTCTAGAAAACCTAAAATTGAGTACCAAACTCTAATCGCTTTAGTTTGGTTTCTTACCCAAATAAATAAAATGATACTAATATGATGAAGAGAGTGTCGTTTTATTGTGATTTTGTATGAAAAACAAAAGTATAATTGATGAAAAAATGATGAATCAGAAGAAAAAGAAAAAGGAAGTAAATAAAGAGTAGAAAGGAAAGAAATCGGGGAAGAAGAGAGCTAAGAAAGAAAATAAACATTCCTTCTTATTTTGACAATATATATATATATAATACCTTGGATAATTATAAAAATATCCTTGAGATTAAAAAAGAGAAGCAGGTTCCAAAAGGGGTAAAATCTAAAATTCATAGGTCATTAGGGAGGAAACTGATGCTCTTTAACTCAAAGGGACCAAACCAGCTCTTGAACCAGTGTCAAGACCAAATTTAGTTGGGTAAGTCTAGCAGACCAATCCAAGGAAGGGTCTTTAGACCGATTCTCCCCTAGATTGGTCATAACATTTCCCTTTCATCCTAGTTTTTACTCTCCTCTACTTCTGATGCTATTTTCTCTCTTGTTTGACATAATTTTCACTCTGATTTTTTTATTCAACCGTTTCTTTACTCTCTTCAAGCATCAAATTTTCACGAGCTAATTGTCAATCTTGATTACCAAGAATTTTCTTCTATACCTCAAGTGTTCAGTTGATAATTCAATTGAACTTTCTTGTTTATAACCGTTGTTCATCTATATTCTTCTCAATTACATATTAAACTTCAATATCGTGTCTTTTACTTGTTAATCATACCTATATGATTATATAATAAAAATAACAAAAATGTCCCTCGATGACAAAATGACTAAAACACCTCTAATTCGAGAAATAGTGTGTTTCACACTATCCATCTCACTAACGTTAATATCAAGTAGTCATATAGTGATACTCTCAATTGTCCTCGATATTATCTCTCATAGATGGTCTACTCCATATCACAAAAATTTTAACTAGCCACCTTTATACCTGCTCTACCCATGCACAACTCACCCAAATAGCCTTTACGTAGGTCTGTTCCTAGGCTACTTTCTTATAGCTACAATAATTATATCAATATTGGTCTATATGTCATATCACCAATAAAACAATCATCGTGAAATCCAATCATATTACACCAAATTAAATGATAAAATACAATCTCTTCATTATTAAGATCATAATTGGCCTCATTAACCTCATATATATATATATATATCACAAACCAATGTATAATTATTGTTTAAAGTAATATTCTACTATCTTTCATAATTATTAATAACAATAATATATAAAACAATTAATTAGTTTATAAAATATTTAGTTAAATACAATATTTTAAAAAATATATAAACATGTAAGGGTCTCCTCACAATTTTAGAAGGGTAGGCACTCCTTAATAATTCTCACATCAGGTGAGTTCCTTCATCAAGTGATCAATGCCTATTATATACATATAGATAATCACATCAATTTTCATACTTTAAATGTTATTAATACTTTCTATATGAAACACTAATACTTATTAAATCGAATTTTCAAAGTCAACACATAACTAGTGAGGCTTAATCTAACAACGATCATTTAAACAATTTCTATCAATGAAATTTTATGGCCTTTCTCATTAAAACATTCATCATTTAAATCTTAAACTCAAATCATCAAATCCATTCTTGAATTTTTGGATTCCACAATATATAATAAATTCTAGATTTGTATATTTAAACAAACCATAAATTAATGCTTGGAAAATGTTAGAAACTTTACCAATGACTCAATTAGAATCTTAGAAAGTTGTAATTTTCCAACAATTGCACAAACCTCAATTTTAGCTCCAAACTCTAATTAATCTTCTTGTTGATTTCTTGCCAAAATCATAATGAAAACTATTGCAGAAGCTTAAAGTGTTGATTTAAGTGAAAATAAAGGAAAACGAAAGAAATTTGTAAAAGAGAGTGAGGAGAGATCTTCAGGAAAAAAGAGAAGAGGAGAGACGGGGAAGGAAGAGGAAAAACAAAGAAGAGAAATGATCCTCTAGCACGTTTGGCTTATATTTATAAGGCGTTGATAAATTGCAAACATGTCCTTAAAACAATGAAGGTAAAAAAATTCTAGAAAAGGCAAAACTGACAATTTGTAGAGAAAGAATGTAGGTTTGCTTTAAATTTGTTCCTATATTTTTCAAAAGTATCGATACTTTTATACCACGGATCGACATATTATCCTTCAAGTGTTGATACTTTATCAAAAATTGTCGAGCTGGTTTATCTTATAATTTTTTTTCAATTCTCAGAGTTTTGCATGTATCAATATTGAAATGCTATGACTTGAAAGTGTCGATACTTTTATCAAAAGTGTCGATCCCTTCATAAAATGTCAATACTTTTATAAATCGGATTAATACTTTACTCCTACCTCACTTGAATTTGAAAAATATCATTTAAATTCACTTATAAATAGAACTAATATTTAATGTCCTTTAAATCCTTATGGTTAAAATTTCAAAATACAATCTTTATCAAACTAAATTCCCAAAATAAACCTTGAGCCTCAATGTTGTGTCAACTACTTATTAATTATGTACATGTATGCGCATAGATATGATAAAAAATAACTATAATATCCTAAGTCTAAAGGATGGGATTCACACACACCGTTAATTAAAACTATTAATTTAAGAGAAAGATAGTATTACCCCTAAAATATCAAAAAAATGAGGCTATGTATTATAATATCATCCATGTCTAAGAAAAATATATAACAAAAACTTATAAGATTATTATTTTTATAAAATACAAAAATAAATTTAAAAAATAACTATCACATGTTATAATTTTCAAATATATCATTGGCATAGAATATAGTATTTTAAGAATAATTATAACATGGTTATTTTTTTAATTTATAAGAATAAAATAAAATAAAATAAAAATTATTTTTGATTTAAATAAATCAATAAATGGTTATATCTTTAAATTTTTATTAAATAATGTTGAAAATTGACTCATATTCCATAAATAATTCGAATTTGTAAACACTATTGTGGCAAATTGGTGGCGTCGGTGACAATGGACAGAGTGTAGTATAATTCACTGTCGATCCCGTCTTAAAGAGTAATATTTTATGTGAGAGTCAGTTAAATAATTATACCTCTATGGTATGATAAGGATTTGAAAATTTTTTATAAGTAGGGTTTTAATATAAATACATTATATTTGTAATCTTATTTACAAAATGAATAATAAAAATAGACACAAGCTTATGGACCTAGATAAATTGTCGAACCACGTAAATCTTTAATGTCTCTTTATTTTTAATTTGATTCTACTAATATTTTCTTTGAATTATATAACAAATAAAAAATAATATCAATATACTTATAAGTTATTAAAAAAATTTCAATTATCTCAAAATTACTTTTACATAATTAAAATTTTACATTTTAATTTAAGCTAAGTATAATTTAAACTCTTTGTAACATTTTTCAAGAGATTTATTAGATTCACATATCTCAATTTGAGATAATAATTTTATATTTTAATATGTAAAATTAAAATTTTGATGAAATCACACATTACAATCTACTAAACCTTCAAATTCTTTAAAAGATTTATATAAAAGAATCCTGATATAACTTTAAAAGAAAAAGTGTCAAATACAACATATAAATTATTAGGTAGAACCCCATCCATATATATAATTATTCTCAAGTGTGGACGTTCATACTTAAAAATACAATCATAAATTTGTTCAACTGAATTGACTAATTTTACTGCTCATTATCACTCGACTAGCTAACCGATGAAAGCCATTAATGGTCAAAATTCTGAATTTAATCATTCAAATTCATGTCTCTACTGTTAAATTCAATCAGTCAAATTTGCGTTTGTACTTTTCTTAATTGCTAACGCTCGCTTCTGAGAAGAACTCTCTGTGTCTCTCTCTCTATTAATATGTGGAAATATTTCGTTTTTGCATTATTTAATTAATTTTGCCATTATAAAGTATTCGATTTGTTTCATCAAGTCTTAAGTTTTAATTTCTTCTAAAATTTTTTGTCTTCTATTAAAAAAAATAACGATATTTAATTTATTCAAATAAAAATATTATTTTTTTAATTTAATTGTTGTAAGTTATTAAAAAAAATGTCATCAGGAATATAGCACACTCAAATATACATATATACATATATATAGAGTAGCCCCTTAAATCATTTAAATCAAAAGATAAGTAAGGCAGAAATTTAAGAGATTAAGATCGAAGTATAAATTAATTAAATTAAAATGAGTATGTAATGATTGAATGATGGAGACTTGACTCCAACATTACTAGCCAAGAACTAAACAATAAATGAACAATAAAGAGAAATTATGTGAAGTTGTTGAGTAGGAAAACTGGAAGTTCTAGGCCTACGATACAAAAGTAGATCGAAGATCCTACTCTCAACAATCTCCACCGCAACAGAACCATTTTTTTGCTGATGAGTGATAATGGGAGAGAGGACAGTGGACAGACAATGGAGAGAGAGAGAGAGAGAGAGTCCGACCAATCACATCAAAATGAGAAAGCAGAATCACGGATGTACAAGATTACAAAGGAATCCAGCCTCACCTAGATTCAAGATAAACCAACATCCATGCACAATATCAACGGAAGCAAACCCATCAATCATAGTTCTTCTTTGATCAGAATGCTCATACATGCACTTATGCATACAGGCATACATGATAAAACTTCATTGCCTTCTCTTCTCTTCTCTTCTCTTCTCTCTCTCTCTCTCTAATTAGGAATCACCAATCCATTCACATGGCTGCCTTGCTGTATTGTTTCTTTGTATACATCTCTGTATAATTTCCTTATGGGCATTTATGAAAAATAATTAAAATTTTATTAGGAAAAAATCTTGATGGACATCCTTCCTAGATTTGAAAACCATTTCTGAATGTATAACCCAAAGCATACAGCTAGGGCAATTTTTGGACTTCATTTAAGACAGCATGCACATTCCAAATTTAGAGTGGTTGAGATTGATAATTCAAAATGGAGTCATTATCTATTTTGAGATAGACAACTAATATATCATTTTTTTAATTTTATCTCTAATAATTAGTTAAGGTTTATAAAGGCGAACTAAAATCCTCTCTTAACTGTAACTTAGTCTTGTAAGAATTTTTAATAGATGTTATTTTTATTCATGTATAATCAAAATTTATATATATTTATTAATTACTCAATAAGAAAGAATTATGGTTTTATAAACCTTAGTTACATAAAAATATTAAAATCTAGTTGTGCTTGAAACAAGTAGCGAAAAGATTGTAGATAAACTTATGTATATAATGGAATCCAATTCATGTAAAGTGTGATCGTAATACATATCCAATCATAACATAGAAATGTGAGAAAAAAGTTCGTCAAATCGATAAGTATCCCTTCATGTGGCCCTTATAGCTTGACAATAGAATATAAAATGTAGGGAACCTAGCTCTTATCACAATTCTTGGTCGAATTCCTGAGCCATATGTGGGTCTTTTTTCTTTTTCTTTTTCTTTTCCCTGAATTTTAGGCTGTGATTTGTGGAAATTAGCCCATAGAATTCAACTATCTCATCATATGCTTATTGGTAATCGTGTTGCAGCTCGAATCTATTCTCTACTGAGGGCAATGGAGTTTTATACCACCTCAATTATAAAACTAAATATCTAACACTACTATATATATCAAATATCAAATTATTCGAGAAATTAATTATTTAGTTTTGAATAATTTTTGTGATACATACCACTAGAATTTACATTTTTTTTGTTGTAATGTTGTTTTTAACTACCAATCACGAGCTTCTATTGCTAAAAGAAATGCCAAATTAGAATAAAATTCTTATCTCTATTTTGTATCCCATTCCTTAGACCATTTACAAGCAAGCCAAAAGGCTAATGTACTTGAATCCTGAATGAAACCCTTTTATTTTTGTCTTCGTAATTTCCATGGTAAATTTTTTGGTTAATTTAATTATTAGCCATGAAGAAATTAAAGGCCAAAACTGAAGTTAAACGAATATAAAACGACTCTAGCAACAACAAGAAGAAGAAACAAAAACTGAAACGGAAGGAGGGCGAATAATTATTGATGAGAATGATCGCTACAGTACTAATTACAATTATTAATAAGCTTATAGTCCTTGAAGACCTCGTGTATTAGAGATTAAGGAGCAACAAATATATTTTATGGGATATTTTCATTTATTTATTAATTAATCTGATAGTTGTCGACTGACTCGTAGCGGATCAATCAACTTGGGGTTTCCTCAGTTACATGCTTCCATTGAATCTAAATCCATTTGATCATTTCACTCCTCGCAATACTTTCGGTAATTTAATTTTATACAGTAAGTAATAACCATATTGGAATTAGAGAATGATTAAAGCAGAATGTATCCAGCAATCAGAAACCACTTGGATGAATTAGCCTTCTAGGGTTTAATTTAAATTCTTCTATTACTATGTATATATAAGTTAAATCTCCATTTCAAGACCAAACCAAAAATAGCAACCAAAATAACTTTAGTGAAGAAGATGAGCAAATGGGAATAGTAAGAGCATAAATACATATGGAATTATGAATTTGTATGGCAGTGTGCCAACTAGCAAAATTTGACGGATCCCTTTTGAGTCTAGCCCATCTTCACGTGATAGGCTTATAGGGTTTTTCTTTTTTCTTTTTTTTCTTATTAATAATTATTTGTCCTTTTCCCCTCTTACCTTACTATTCCTATATAACACCTATGCTTCTCCGCAAAATCTTCATCTATCTCTCTTTGTTACAAAACCAAAGAAGAGAAAAAAGAGAAATCAAAATGGACTCCTGCAAAATTTCAGCTCTTCTTATCATCTGCATGATTTTCATCTCCTCAGCCACTCCCATTCTTGGTTGTGCAACTTGCAGGAAACCACCAAAAAAACACAAACATAAAACCCCTAAAGGACCCATCAATCTTCCTCCAATTCACTTTCCTCCGGTGACTGTTCCGCCAATCAAACCACCAGTCACACTTCCTCCGGTGACTGTCCCACCAATTTTACCACCAGTGACTAACCCACCAACTGGAAATCCATGCCGTACAAGATGCACTCCAACAAAACAGCCCACATGCCCCATTGACACCCTGAAATTGGGTGCTTGTGTGGATCTTCTTGGTGGGTTGGTGCATATTGGTCTTGGTGACCCGGTTATTAACCAGTGCTGCCCTGTTCTTCAAGGACTTGTGGAGCTCGAAGCTGCTGTCTGCTTATGCATTACTCTTAAGTTGAAGCTTCTTAACCTTAATATTTACGTTCCACTAGCTCTTCAGCTCCTTATCACTTGTGGAAAGACACCTCCTGCTGGTTTCACTTGCTCCCTTTAGATCCAAGTTAAGTATATATACGTCAAGCTATCTCCAACCATTAACCTAAATTTATTCTTCATAGCAAGCGCTATTGCTATTTTCAAGACAAATTTGATTATTACATGAGCTTATTTACTTTACTTTAGCTTTCTTCAGTATACTGCTTTAGTATATAATCACTTCTTGTGCTCGGACCATTAAAGTAGTATATACATTGTGGTTAGTCTGCAATATGAGAATATATGTCTTTCGGTAGCTGAGAAAATATGTTCTGTCCGGGATTTTGAAAGTAAAATTTTCTTTCTTCCAGAAAAAAAAAGAAGAGAAGAGTAATAGAGATCCAATTTACGTAAAGATTAGTCTCACTAAAATCCCATATTTCCATAGATTATAGAATAAATAATACATACATAAGTGTATATATACGTATGCATACGTACATGTAACTCAGCAGGGAACTGTTCTCTGATTAGAATCCATCATTGTGTGTGGTTGCAGGTTGCTATATTCATGGATACTCAAGGATGAAATCGACATGAAAGGATGTCGCGACTCATCTCTTTCCTTCTTTCTTTATTTCTTTCTCAAGCTCTGAGTCTCTCTCTATCTCTCTTTGTTGGGATTGTGATTGTACACCATTTGTCTTTATATGATTGTTGAGTGTGTGTTTTAATGTATTTGACAGTAGGCAATTATCAGGATTGATTTTCTATCTCATTTAATCTCTTAATTTTATTCCAAATCTCTTTGTTGGGTCGGTATTTATATTTGTTTCAAGTCATTTTTTGGTCACTTTTAGAAATATATATACACATGAAGGCAGAAGGTCTTTGAAAAATGGGAATTGATAGTCTACTGAACAAGTCATATGATACATAATAAAATTCAGAAAGCAGCGATTAACATTAAAAGAAAAAAAAAAGGTAAATCAACTAAATCTTTCAAATAAGGGAACTTATATGCATACAATGAAGAGAGATACAGAGAGATGCTGGTCTTGAATTTCCAGTTGAATCTAAAACATCCCATGAGCTAAAGTGAATGGTATGGACTATAATTATGAAAGAGTCCTTTGCTTTTACAAAATTTTCAATTTCAATGCAAAAAGCTTTATGCTTTCAGAAATCTATGGGTGAATTGGAAATCCCTCATATGATTGCTAAAGGAGGTGTCATTAGTAAGCCTGTAACATAAGCAAATAATTGAAGAGAGAGAGAGTTCATATCTATATTATATGAAAGAATTAATGATATTAATATAAAGTTGGCATACGCAACCAATAAGATATTATTTGTTTACAAATGCAACGTAATTATATATTAATAATGGAATAAAAGGTTTAACAACTACTTAAAAATTTTATATCCCAATTTTAATATAGTGTTACTGTGACTTTGTTAGTAGTATTAATGATTCTCCTTCATCTATGATTTATTTGATAAGAGATCAAAACAAGAATCTTGTATTTTTCAAATCAATTGCTGATCCATATCTTATACTGGACTCGGACTCTAGTACTAATATTTGACAAATTTGCCTAATATTCATTCCCAAATTTAATTTATTTCTTTTCGATCGAGCAAGTTAAAGTGAAAATCAATCAAGACATGACCACGGTATGGGGCCATGCTTTTTTCTTTGTTGCTGTTGCTTGTATTGTAAGCCCGTGAATGACAGACAGAATCTTCAATTTAGTCCCACTCGAGAATTTCAAGATCAATTACTTGGACACGGATTTGCGTAAGATACATTCGCATACATTGGCACGCCGATGCGCCAATTTACTGTTCAACATAAATTTGAGAAATTGGTGTACTGTACAACACAAAACTTAAGATATGAGAATGCAAAATTTGGAATAATCCTTCAAAACTTGAAATAACAAAATTGAAACAATCGCTTAAGTTTTGCATTCTGAATTTAAAATTTTAAGTTGGAGAGTACACCGAACCCTCAAATTTACGTTGAATAGTATATTGATATGTCAATACATAATATACTGTAATCAATTCCCTTGCACACGAATTAATCATATAACCAATCTCATTACAACTTCTAATGTGAATATTTTTAGCGTGAACGAAAAGAAAAAAATTGAATTTAACACAATACAATGTTATATAAATTTTATAACACACTAGAAAAAGATTAGGGATTCTAAATTTTCACTTTTAATGACAAGTAAATAGAAGCTGATACTTTTAATTCTGTACAATAATAATACATTAGGAACAAATTTCGTACATAATTTTTTTTTATACTAATTATCATAGCAAGTGATGTGATTAACAATTTTGTTATTACATAATATATTTTATTTTACTCCCTTGAAAATTTTTTATCATTCTGAAAATATATGACAAATGACAATAATATTAACCCTATCATGTTAGTTTCATATGATTAAATTTGTATGAGAATGTATATCCTTAATAATACTACGGGTAAGTAATAAAGCTTCTATTTAATACCATATATTGAGATAATTTAACCGTATCATCAAATCTTCATAAACATATTTATAATTATACAAGTATATAATATCAATTATCAACCTACTAAAACTTTTGTTAAAACTTCATAGTAAGAGTGAGAAAATGTGAAAATGTTATGGCCAACTAGCTAGTGCTATGCTCAAGGGACCACGAACTATACAAACTAAGTCACATGAACTTTATTTGTCTTTTGTGCTCATAGAACATGTGGTGTCTGCGTATTGAAGGGGTTGGACATGGATGGATCAAAGACATATCCCATATGCTTTTGGTGTATTATAGTTTGATTCTAACTTGATTGGTTTAATCTTTTGGTGCCTTCAATTCAACAATTATTTTGGTGAACGAAAGTGGAGCCCAAAACAAGGTAGGAATCGAAAAGTTTCTTCTTTTAATCAAGGATCGGTGTCGTTTGGGGGAAGAGGAGATGTTAACAATTCTTGAAAGTGAAGTGAACGTAGAAAAGGAAAGGCAGGCAAGTAGTAGTCAAGTAGGGAAATAGGATGATGAAACTAAGGGTCCAATTGTAATTGTAATGATTATATTATATTTTAAGAGTAATAACAATTTTTAGTATGACTCACACCATTTAATCGATATTTAATATTTAAAAATTTCAATTTAAAGTCTATCGTACTACACCACAATATCAGACAAACCCTAAGAACAAGTTGGAGTGAAAACATTTTTAATCAACTCTAAATTGAAATAAATCTTGTAAAAATTATTTATGATTTTTTTAAAAATTATATAAGATAATTTGGGAAGCAAAATCAATATTAATGAATTTTTAACAATATGTTAATAATCTTTTATGTATAAATTTAACAACTAATCAAATTATTATTCAATTTAATTACTAATCTCTAAACTCAAATCAATTTATGAAAAGGAAATTATCTTCTAAAGAGGTTTTTTAAAAATTCAACTTTTTTTTTTTTATTTGCAGCAGTATGTCATAATCAAGCTTGGCTGGATGGTCTAATCCTTGAACTTGCTAACATCAGTGCCCCTAGTAACTATTTTTTCTTCTTTCCAATATTTTATGAAATTAAAATTAAAATAATATATATTTATTTTTTATTTATCACATCTGAATATAAATTTTTTAAAAAAACATAATTGTATAAACTTTTTCAGACATTTGTATTCAACATTAAATTAAAAATTTTAATTACCTTAATTTCATTCAAATATATAACTACTAAGTTTTTTTAATAAAAAATCTCTTAAACATTTAAATTGTTAAAAATTAATGATACTTGAATATTTAGTCAAATGAAAAGGCATTAAGTGTCATGTAAAAATCTAATATAAATTTATGATGAAACATCCTATTTCTCTAATTAGGGGTATTTTAATCATTTTATTATATAGAGATATTTTTGTCTTTTTTATTTTATGTATGTCCGAGTATAACTACTTATATTGAGGTTTAATATACATTTGGGGAGAAATTAAATGCAAAATGGTTATGTATAGAAGAGTTTCATTTGAGTTATTTATCAAACGCTCGAATTTCATACAGAAATTCACTCAAATTGAGATTGATAATTAATCAACGAATTTTTGATATTTAAATAGGATAAAAAATAATCAAATAGAAAAAAAAAAGTGAAGATGGATGTCGGATAAGGGAGAAAATAGTTTCATAAATAGATGAGGATGGGAGACAGAACGACGAAAACCCTAAAATCTAAAACTAAGGGAAGATCGACCCAAGGTTCCTTCCTTGGATCAGCACTGGACAACCCAAACTGGCATCAGTCTTGACACTAGTCCAAGCATTGGTCCTCTCCTAAATACCCAAAACGGCTTTAATTATTCATAAAACCCCTAAAAATATTGATTTTGACCCCCTCTGAAATTTTCTTTCCTTTATATACTTAGGAATATTTTTGTAATTAATTAGAACATTATAAATAATGCCAAATAGGGCGGATTATTCATTTTTCTTTCTCTTTCTTCCTCCCCGACGTTTTCTCCCTCTTCTCTGTCTATGCAAAATTTTCTCTCCTAATTTCTTTAATTTCTACTAATTAATCTTTCATTTTTCACTAAAAATCATAAGAACTCAACATCCTCTATACTTTACAAGCATTATTTTTTTTATTTGACCAAGAAATCAAGTGAGTGTAAAAACTAGGGTTTGAGCAAATTGGGGATTTTTTGAAATTAATAGAAATCTAAGCTTCTTAAAGCTTCCAACAATCATTGCTAAGGATTTTCACCCAATTTAAGTATTAATTTCATATTTGAGTTAATTTAAGAATTATGATTTATTATATAATTAGGGTTTTATAAATTCAGGATTGATTTTGATAAATTAACTTAAATTATGTTATTTAGAGCGTAAAATGAATAAATTGGATATTAGATTGTAGGAAAATGGGAAGTTTTTTAATAAGGTTATATTTGACAGTGAATTGATCACATTAATTGAGTTTGGATTAATAATGAATATTGAATTATAATGTGATCATGGGAATTTATTGTTGAAAATTGGTTAAACGGTTAGATAATGAATTATGTCTTAATGATTAAATGTCAACTAGGAAAAACCTAGATTAAGATTCATAAATCATGCATATAGGTTATATTGATATCCTTTGAGGTATAGGAATTAATGAGATTATTAGAATATATATGAATTAGGTATCGAGCACTCAAGAGAGGGGTCCGCTCAAAGTGAGGGGGTATAAAGAGTGCACACACTTCCTAAGTGATGAATAGACTTACTTTTTAAAGTGTTTTTCATTTCTTTTAAAAATATTTATAAGCTTAAATATTTTTATGTTTTAGAAAATTAGTTATTTGCTATTACATTTAAAATCATATGTTTTTATAAACTACTTAATGGTTATATATAATTTTAATAATGATATAAGGCCTATAATGTATTTCATGATTGTATGAGGTCCAAGGGACCAATGTAATTTTTTAAAATGAAATTGATTGATTTCATATATATATATATATAATCACTGATGTATGATGAATATGGCATATATATTTTGATATAGATTACATTATGATTTGATTTGGATTTGAGGATTTTGGATATGATAATATAGCCAAAGGACCGCTTGTAATTTTAAGGTGTGAGTAGCCTAGAGCGAACCTAGAAGAGGCTGCTCGATGAGTGGTACATCAGTAGAACCATTATAAAAGAGATGATGATCTTACTTATGATGGAATAGTCTACTAAATAAAAATAGAGGCGAGTCACATGAGGTATCATATGACTCCTTGAAACCAACATTGGTGGTGGATTTGGTTTTAATATAAATTATGCATATTATTATTTTTCACGTAAAAAATATTTTTATTTAATAATTATTGATTTATATTTATATAGAAAATCCACTAACAGCCTTAGGATTACTCTTGACCTGAGTAATCGTTGAGAAAAGGAGCCAACTGATAATTTTAAATAAATAGGTCAATGTTTTTAAAATAAATAAAGTGATTTATATGTTTGTATTATCCCCATGTTTTGAGGATATTGATGTAGTATAAGTTGAAAAAAACTAGTGTCAGTGGCAATAAACCTCTGAACACTCTATAGTTTTCTTTGTGATATCATAGGTTATCAAAGTCTGATTTAGATGAATTTTTTTTATAGGAAGCTAACACAATAATCTATAACTTTAATGTTTTCACTTTTCTTAAATGAATCATTTTCTAGTCCAAATAATGAAATTTCGTAGCAATTTTAGATGGTAATTTATCTTTGCACATCTTTTGATTTTGAGGCCATAACTTTCTATAGAAAACTCTAAATGCGCTAATTTTAAAACCATTAGAAACTTAAGACATTTACATATAACTTTTATGTTTACTATCTATCCTGAATCATCTAAATTATGGGTTTAAAAAGAAAAAATGATAGGATTATTGATGGGCCAGAAGTAGTTGGGTTATCTAGCCTGCAAATGGGTACTCTAACACCCAAATTCGAGTAAAGGACGTTAATAAGTCCCTTTCTCTTCATCTTCTTCATTCTTACCAGTTTTACACCTCTCTTAAAATCCTAGAATCTTTCTTTTTAGATTTGATCTTAATAAACTTTCAAACATCAAATCAACTTCAAAATTTTAATCTAGAGCTTGATTAAAGTAAGATTATTTATTTATTTATTTGTTTTACTTAGTATTCATAAAACCCAAATTTGGATAGTTTGATTACATGGTTATGTGAGTTTATAGATGCCATAGAAACATGTATAAGAAGTTTATGAACTTACTAATAATGAGTATTGAGTTGATTTAAGCTTGTTATAGTTGAAAACCCTAAAATCTCAAGGAAGGAGATGAAGAATAGTAACAAAATACTTTGTGATTTTGAATACAAATGGCATGTATAAGTTACTAATAATATAGTTTAAGCTTGATTGCTTGATAAAAGCTTTGGTTAACCTTAAAGGTGAAATTGAATTTTATCTAAATAGTATCTATTCGTGTGGCCATAAGTTGAGTTTTAGAACTCCAGATGAGGTGTTGTAAGGGGCTATGAAAACTAGAGACACAGGTATTGTAGAATATATTATGTTTTTGATAATGTAATTGCACTTAAATAATATTGATAGTGATATTAAAGTATTAAATAAATTGATCACTTGATGGGTTATTCAATCTCTTGTAAAAATGAGTTGATTATGCAATATTTTTAAATTAATGGTTAAGCTAAAATATGTGTGAATATTATAATGCTTAACTTGTCCTTAAGTTTATCTAAAATTGGTCATATTACACTTATAGTCTTCTGTGTTGAGAAAGGATTTGATTTGCAGAAAAATTGAACACAGTATAGATACATAGGATAATAAGTATCAATACATAAGAGGAAGTATCGATACTAGGGTAAAGTACATGCATGAGACTATTCACGTATCAATATATTAACGAAAAAAGTATCGATACATATGGATGAAGTATCGATACATGACTATAAGAAATAGCACATATCAATACTCATGTGTAAAAAATATTGAGGCAGCGCAAAAACTTATGAAATATCGATACATGAAAATAAAAGTATCGATACATGCACTATACAAAGAAATAAGTATTGATACTTTGAAGGACAAGTATTGATACATGAAGAATGAAGTATCAATACATGAAACTGCACCAACAAAATTTCAACAAAGTATCGATACATAGACCAAAGGTATCGATAGATGCACTATCTGCACATTGTAACGGCTAGTTTCAGAGCATTAAATGCTGTCATTAATGATGGATTCAAAGAGCCATTGTAATAAATCAATGTAGATATAAATACAATCAATTTTGCAGAGATAACAAAGTTGTTAAAAGAGTTACATATAGCAAAATATCAAAAACATTCTTCTGCAAATAAATATTTATTCTCTTTGCCTTTTACCTGTAATAATTCTAGTGAGAGAAAAGTTAGAGTTTATTACAAACTTACTCTATTTGAGAGATTTTTTTTAGTACTCTGATTTTATCAGATTTATTGTTGGGTTTCTCTTTTCTCGTCATAAGGAAGAGTTATACTGGGTTGCACTTCACTTGATTCAAAGAAGTTATACTTGTTGGTTGCCCTTCACCGTTTAAGAAAGAGTTGTATCTAGGTTTCTCTTGACTCGTGAAAATAAAGAATTAGTTATCCTCGATATGAGCGGATTCAATCGAAAAGAGTAGACGTAGACTTGTAGTTGAGCTACTATAAAAATCATTTGTGCATATTTGTTTCTCTCTATCTCTTCATTTACATACTGTATTTAACTCATGTTGTGCATTGTGCCCATTGCATTCACTTTTAGGAAAAGTTTTATTTTTGCCTAAATAGTTTAAAAATCTAATCCACTCTTGATCTCAATTAGATTATGTACCCAAGTATAGGTAGTCTTGTTATAGTATAGTCTGGTTAGTCCAAGTGTCGTATCCACAGGGAGTGTTTTTTCCAAGAGTCCAATTGGGTTATGTCCAAGCCAAGATCCAATAGA
>JAVXUL010000019.1:3138969-3155458 GCA_035590515.1 Trichilia minutiflora
TCTGACTCCGATAATTGAAGCTAGCCCAATCTCTTATATGCGAAGACCTTAGGCCAACGGGACCATTTTGTCTCCGAGTCAAGGTATTTATTATGGAACCATTTTATTTCCTGGGCCCACGGACCATCTTGTGCGGGGTCATCTCCTGAGAAGACCTTAGGATGACAGGACCAATTTGTCTCCGAGCCAAGGATATTTATTGTGGAACCATTTTGTTCCCCAAGCCCACGGACCATCTTGTGCAGGGCCCAGTTCTGAGGACTTATGGACCATCTTGTGCGGGGTCATCTCCTAAGAAAATCTTAAGCTGACGGAACCATTTTGTCTCCAAGCCAAGGATATTTATTGTGGAACCATTTTGTTCCCTGAGCCCACGGACCATCTTATGTGGGGCCCGATCCTGAGAAGAAGAAACCATCCTTGTTTCCAGGATCCACGGACCATCTTGTGTGGGGCCCGATTCTGAGGACCCACGGACCATCTTATGCGGGGTCATCTCTTGAGAAGACCTTAGGCCGACAAGACCGTTTTGTCTCCGAGCTAAGGATGTTTACTGTAGAACCATCTTGTTCCCAGTCCAAACGGACCATTTTGTCCGGGGCCAGCCACATATTTCAATTTTTCTTTTGCAGGTACCAGGGTACCTGGGAGAGACTAGCTGTCTGCGATTTGCATCTATTATGTTATGCGACTTTTTTTATGGTCAGAATATCTAACAGACCAGCTTGTAAGTCAGAATATCTAACAGACCAGCTTGTAAGTATTTCCTTCCCTGTAAATGTTCTTTTCTGCTTTTAATGATAAATGTGGGTAATATGTTCATATAGCTTCATCAAGCCAAGCCTTAGTTCATCTGGCTGCATATTTATCTGGGACTGATAACTTGGACATATCTTATTGGTTTTCTTACTCGGATGTTTTTTCCGAGTGGACGTGCCCTTTATTTGCGCATATCTTATTGGTTTTCTTACTCGGATGTTTTTTCGAGTGGACGTGCCTTTTATTTGGGCGTATCTTATTGGTTTTCTTATTCGGATGCTTTCCCCGAATAGACTGCCCTTTATTTGGGTATATCTTATTGGTTTTCTTACTCGGATGTCTTCCCTGAGTGGACGTGTCCTTTATTTGGGCATATCTTTGTTGGATTCTTCTTCGGATGGGAATCCCGAGTGGATAATGGACCAACCTTTATTTGGAGTCCTGTATTTGGATATCTTCCCCGAGCGTGTGAACTCTTCATTGGGGTATTCTGTCTTTCATTCGGATGTGACCCCCGAGTGAATGAATTGTTTACTGGGATATTTAGAAGATTGCCTAAGTCATCCACTTGGATGTCTTTTTATTTAGATGGATTCTCGCTCGGGCATGTTTTTATTCCGATGGTCTTCACTCAGATATCTTTTTCACTCAGCATCTTTTCACTCAGAAGTATTCCCATTCGGATAGTTTCGCTCAGATAGCTTCACCGAGTCAGGAAGTCATTCAGTTATCTTTGAAAAGTCGGGTACTCTTTTAATACAGAAGATTCTTTTTAAGTGTTGTACTCAGAGACGCATTGCAAAGCATATCACAACAAGTAAAGTCAGATAGAATGCACACATATGTATTGAAGTGGGAAGTTTTATTAATAAGAACTTGTTATTACAGAATATCTGACTCATGTCACTACAGAATGCTCGGCCTATGTTATTACATAATATCCGACCCCCATTGGGCCTCATCTACACTTGTGGGATTTTGAAGGATCGGATCCACCTCCGCCTTCTCCAGTTACGTCAAAGCGAAAGACGTTCTCCTTCTCGGTTCCCTTGTGTCATTCTGCTCATGCCGTCGAGCCTCTTCTGCTCATCTGCATCTCCAAGGTCACCTGCAGTCAGAGAGAAATAACAGTGAAACCAGTGGGTAAGCTTGGAGATGGACCCAGAACTACAAGATGCACGCAGAGAAATTATTATATTCGGAGAGGGACACCAGAAAAATTAAGAGGAAGACCCCAGTACATCCGGGCACTCCCTGACTGATCACTACTCCCCGAATCCCACCTGTTATGTGTACATGTTTGGCACGAGTGCCTGTGAGATTGACCATCCTTTCAACAAGGATCGCCATGAAGGGGTTATGATAAAACTCCAGAGATATTGGGATTCTTCAACTAGAAATAAGAAATTCATCAACCGAGCAAAGGCAGGGAGAACATTAGAACAAAAGAGGCAGAAGGAGTATCTTGAGAAGTTTGAAAAGAGTATTTGACAGTGGCCTTCATGATTTTGCTTGAAGAAAGGGAGGTATTTATAGGCAAAGTTCAGGACACTTCAACCGTCGATTTTAATCCAACGGGCCAGAAAATGTCACGCCACTCGAAAATGGAACGTCAGGAGTCAGCTCTCTTCAAAATTTAAATAAGGTGGGATCCACCCTGACATGTAATTATGATGGCCCGAGTATTGTGTATTCCCGGATTGGCTCAGTAATGGAGAGGGGACACGTGTGGGACGATTGCGTTCCCAAGAGGATAACAGAGACGTAGCGTCAGTCAAGCCAGCCGAGCAGAGACTGTATAGTTTTCAATTAAATTGATTATTTAATTAAAAACTGGGGGGTTTACTGTTGGGGGATTTTACTGAGGCCTAGCCCAGCGGCCCAAGCCCATCCCCACGCCCTTATCCAAGCTCACCACATGCACATATCCAGCACTTATACGGTGCCATTATGAGAAGATGGTCAGGCCAACAGATCGAGACAACCAGTCAGGAGTCGGCTCAACGGTCTACTATACAGCAGTACAGATATGCAGACACTCGGGTTATACTAGTCCTCACTCCTCCACCTTATGGCGACACCAAGGCTACAACCTGCCACATGAAGATCTCCCGAGAGCTAGGGGATTTCACTCTCGGGGGAGTTGGAAGCTACACTCGAAGGTGCGAACATTCAGGGGCTCGGGGATGACTTGGCAAGGAACAGTGTCACAATTCTCCACGTCCTCTAACTTTGCAACAAGTCACCCTGGGCATGTCAGTCATGCAGTAACACATGTCCTTGGGACCGCCATCTGGCCATTCTAACCTGCCAGCTCACCACCTTCTTTATATTATCACCATCCTTTTCCCACCAAAGAATTACGTGTGACTTGATTCTCCCCCCAAACAAAGAAGAAGAGAGAGAAGCACTAGAGGAACCAGAAGAGAGGAAACGAGAGAAGGAGGAAGGAAGGGGGATATGTAAGCAGCTTGGGTCTCTTCCCAAATCCAGTCACAAATATATCTAAAATCAATCAACCATCGCACCAACGCAGCTCGGGACACTTCTTGTTTGTGTGTCTCGCAGCCTCGAGTTTAAGGACGAGAAGAAGAAGAAAATCTGTTGGTGTAGAAAAATTATCGTGATATTTTCTTGTATCAATATTAAGTATAAAATATTTTTTTTACTTTTATTATCTTTTATAAGAAAAATATTATATATAATAACTTTTGTATTTTACGAGAATAAAATTGTCTTCTATAAATAAATAACAATTAAATTTTTTAATTTAACTGTAATAATTCTGTAGCAACTATATATAACTTGTATTTTTATAAAGTTATGGACCACATTATCACTAAGCATATTAATGCAGATTACCTATTGCCATTATTCATAAAAAAAAATAGATTTGATATAACAAGCAATATAATGATCATATAAATCCAAAAGAATAAGACTGACGTATAAATTAATGAAAATAAAATCTCCCTAGTGTCTTGTTTATTATGTAAGAATTACACAATTAATGAAAGAATAAATACAATGTCTTGGCTGTTGTGCAGATCGATCACCATGCTATCTACAATCTACACCGCAACAAGTGATTTTATTTGCTGATGATGGCAGAGAGCACAGATGACAATGCAGAGAGAGAGAGAGACAGTGAGAGTAGGACCAATCACATCAAGTTGAGAAAGCAGAATCACGGATGCACAAGATTACAAAAAAATCCAGCCTCAGCTAAATTCAAGAGAAAATAATCTCCATGCACAATATTCACGGACGCGAACTCATCAATCATGAATCATAGATCTTTAATTCTTGACCATTCTTTCAAATATAAAAATTCTGCATCAGAGTATACATACAAGCATGCATACATGTGACAGCTTCGTTGCGCCCATTATTCTTTCGGGATCGAATACAAAAGCAAATGTTCTCTTTTTTTAATGATAATAAAATAATATATTTTTAAACTATAATTTTAACAGATATAAAGAATTCTAAATTATTAAATAATTTATTATTAAATAAAAATAAATTTTGATTTTTATATATATTAAAATTTATTCTTAATTGAATTCATAAAAATTTATATTACTTAAACCACGTCAATTCACTTAAATTAAATTTACTTTAATTATGATAATTTATAACACATAATTATTATCACATATTAATTTAATTAACATCCACCATTCTCTTCTCCTCTCTCATCCTCCCTCACGGGTGAATAATTTAATTATGCTGTCGTTCTTAGCTGCCTTGCTGTATTGCTTCTTTTTATACATCTCTGTATAATTTTCTTTATGGGCACTTGTGAAAAATAATTAAATTATTTCTAGGAAAAATTGTTGATGGCCATCCTTCCTAGATTTGAAAACCATATCTGAATGCATAACCCAAAGCATCCAGCTAGGGCAATTTTGGACTTCGGTTATGATAGCACACGTATTCGAAATTTAGAGTTGTTGATAGTGATGTAACTCATTGGTGACATTATATGTTTTGAGATAGACAACAAAATATATCAAATTTTTATTTTTATCTCTAATTATTAGGTAAGGTTTGTAAAGGTGAAGGAAAATCCTCTTTTAATTGTAACTTACCTAGTCTTTTAAGAATTTTTTAATATATGTATATTTTTATTCATGTATAATCAAATTATATATATATTTTTAATGGTATTTTTATTTAGTAATTACTCACTAAAAATGAACTATGATTTTATAAAAATTAATTACATAAAATTATCAAAATCTAGTAATGCAGGAAACAATTAATGAACAGATTGTAGATAACCTTATTTATATAAAGGAATCCAATTCATGTAAAGTGTGATAGTAATACAAAACCAGACCATAGCATGAACATGTGAAAAAAAGGTTCATCAAATTGATCAATCTCCTTTCATGTTGCCCATATAGTTTGACAAAATGATGTAAATGTAGGGACCCTCGCTCTTCGCAATTGATAGAGTCGAATTTCTGAGCCGTAAGTGGGTCTTTTTTTTCTTCTTCCTTTTGCTTTCCCTGAATTTTAGGCTGTGATTTATGTGAACTGGCCAATAGAATTGATTCAACTATCTCATCATGTGCTTATTGGTGATTTGGGCTCAAGATCTTTTTAAGGAAAAACAATGGATAAGTAGATTGTATACGAAGAAAAAAAACTATGACTAATAAAAGTAGGGCTCATAGGTGACTCGGCGCTTGATTTGAAAGTCCTTTTACAAAATTCATTGTACTAGAAGCGATATTTACGAAAGCACTTATCAATCGAGTACTTGTTTTTCTTATTTGAAGCACAAAATTTGATTTTAACACGTCATGTCATCGTTTGAGTAATTAAGATTTAGTATCACATTCTATTTTCTATTCTTTTTTTTTTTTTTAATTTTAAATGATGTGACGTGGGATGTATGGCATGAATGATGAGATAATGTAATAAATTTCAACTGAGCTGGTATGACATTTATTGCATGGAATGTGAGATGGTTTATAAAATTTTATCTTATCTATGTACCAATACTATATCAACTATCAAATTATTTGAGAAATTATTTACTTAATATTTGAATATTTTTAAGATACACGCCACTATATTTTTCTTCTTTCTTATACTTTTATTTCTAACTATCAATTACGAGCTTCTTTTGCTCAAATAAAAAGCCAAATGAGAATTTAGAAGAAAAATTTTCTCTCTCTTTTGTATAAGAAAAACTTTATTGCTATGTTCGTGTATATATAAGTGTAGAATACAAATTATGTACAATATATATATTTTTTATTTGATCATGATTGCAGAATTCTTCTCGTTAGGCTTTTTTCTCTATTTTTTACGTAGGTGATAGTTCTTTTAATGGGACAAAAATAAAAATTAGGGTTTTAATCACTTACACTATTTTTTTTACAAAGTTAGAGAAGGAATCTAATCTAACTTTAATTAATCTTTGTTAGACCTCCCAATTAAAGGTTTCAATACAACTTATATCATATACTGACTGTCCGACTAGCGCGTTAAAGACATTAAGCCTAATTTATCTTAGATCACTTGATTGGGTCCTTATATTTAATGACTATACTATTAGCTTGTTTTAATAAAATTACAATAACGATTAATATAAGCCCACAAATATCTAATATTCTGTTACTTGGGCCACATTAATTGGTTTTTGAAAACAAATAATTTTATTTATTTAAAAAAAAATTCTTGCGCTAATCAACAAAGAAAGCATTTTATGTGGTCACGTTAAAATAATAATCATGAGTTTAATGTATCAAAATACTCTGATCTAATTTGATCTTTAATATTAGATTATGATAATTAATATATCCTATTATTGATACATAATCAATCCAAAATCACGAATATTATCAATTAAATTGATATAGATTTTATAACTAGTAGTATAATAAGATATGATATTCGGATGTGATCATAAATAATATAATTATCTTATCAATTCTTTTTATAGTTTTCTATCCTTATACTTCAATAATAAAATAAGAAAACTATTTGACTTCAATAAGTTTATATATCCTTGACTACTATAGAAGATTAATGGACATATTCAATTTAACCTTAATAAACCTATATCTTTAATTACCATCACTTTATTTTCGAAACTTTATATGATATTAATAGACATGTTAAATGCAATCTTCATATTGCATAATAAACTTGAATGATGATCATAAAAAATAACACAATAAAAAGTTTTAATGTATATTTATTTATAAATATCTGAATATATATATACTATCTAACTCTCACTAATCCAATGTATCATTAAATTCTTGTATATCTATGTTTACAGTATACCGTTCAAAAGTTATAAGTTTCATACCTTTAGTTAAAGTATCTAACATGGAGTCAGTATTGATGTTTTCTATCATAACATCTTCCTTCTTTACTAAATTCTTAACTGTCAAGTATTTGATCTTTATGTACTTTAATCCATTATTAATCTTGTTATTCTTAGAATAGAATATAGTGGCACCGTTATCATAATAAATCTTTATAGGTTTAGAGATCGAATCAATCACTTGAAGTTTTTAAATCAAATTTCTGAGTTAACTAATATGAGTAGATGCTCTATAACTAGTAGCATACTCTTTATATATGATTGAGGAAGCTATTAGAATTTACTTTATACTTTTCTAGTAAATGGCTCTTTCATTCATCAAGAAGATATAACCTAAAATCATTTGGATATTCACTAAGATTTGTATATGAATAATTAATTAATTCAAAAGTATCAACTCTCTTATACATCAATACACAATCATTTATACTTTGCAAATATTTCATCACTTTCTTGGCTATAACCCAATGATTATATCCAGGATATGATATGTATCGGCCAAAAAAATGCTCATAGCAAAAGCTATGTTTGGTCTAGTATAGATTTGTACATATATAAGATTGTCAACTGTATACATTTATGGAATGATTTTTTATTACATCATTTTTAAGATCATTCTTGGGATATTGATCTTGTTAAATCTGTCACTTTTATTATAGACACCTTTTTCATATTTATATACCTATATTTTGAATTTTTTCAATACTCGATTTATATACATTTTCTTTTAAAATTATCTAAGAATTTTATGAGATCTATAATAATGAATCTCAATACTCAAGACATAACAATTCTCTCTAAGATCCTTCACATTAAAACTTGTGATTAAGAGTTGCTTTGACTCATGAAACAAACCTCTAATTGATCTTCATGTAAATACATTGATCAATCTTATTTTTTACAAAATTAAAAGAAGTGATCACACTATTAACCTTTAGATACCATTAATAAAAAGCTTGTTTCAAACTATATATCGATTTTTTTAACTTGTAGACCATAAGTTTCTTACTACATTCCATAATTCTTTTAAGCTGAAATATATATAGACCTCTTCACTTAACTTACCATTGAGTAAATCTGTTTTGACATCTATTTTCTCTTTATTTGAGGCCTTTTGTTACTAACTTAACCTTAAATCTTTCAACATTATCCTTATTATCCCTTTTAGTCTAGTATACCCATTTATAATTTATTAGTTTGATTCTTGTAGGTAATTCAACCACTTCTTAATCTTTATTGTCTGAATTGAACTACATTTTATTCCTTATAACATTCAATCAATTTATTGTAAGTCTTGAATTACAATCCTGCCCTATATCATATTCTGCCTCATAAATATAATAACTACCAAAGTCTCTAGCCTTTCACTTTATTTAATCTCTTAATAGGGACTTTAGGAACTTGTGTGATTTTTATAATTTTTTCTTATTTGATTGATTGTTATGATTTATGATTGAGTCAGAGTTATAGCTTAAAATCTAAGAATTATAAGTGTTACTTGCATATAGTTGAGCAATTTAGAAAGCTATATCTTTCATCTTTTAATTGATCTATTAATTACTCAAAAATAGATTCAAGAATTAGAGAAGATTTTCTATTAATGGATGGTACAGACAATTAAAAAATTACATGAACTTGTTACGTACTTAAAGGAAATATAAGTCGTTAATGCTCTACATTTGATTGACACTAAAGCACGTAGGGCTAGACCCTTTAAAAGAGAACTTAAGTCAGAATTAAGAAAATTAGTTTACTTGTTAGAGTTCTTAACTTATGATACCGTCCTACAAAAGGTTCATATTTTAACAAAAAGAGAAGTGGAGATTATTGCATTTGAATCAAAGGAAGGTGGCTTAAATCATTTATGCAAAAAGTCGTGAATCAAATATATATCTTTTACCATATAGAGTGGTAGAGAAAGGTTCATAAAAAATCACTACTTTTTATTTGGTCTTGATCAATTTTTCTCTTGTATAATTTGTATAATCTCCTAATTATCATCATGATATAGTATAGGAAGAATCTTGGGTTTAATTAACTTCTTAATCCTTTCCTTAGATTTGTGATTGAATCGTTTATGCCATAATATCTAAGATCTTTCTTTAATTAATGACCTCTTAATAACATGATTTTTTACATTAAGAAACAAATTGAGAGTGTAAGAGAACTAAAAGAATCTATACTATTCATCAAACAAATTACAATTACCAATAGTATTGGAATCATAATCTAATTAGCTTATTATTTCTAAAATCAAAATATAATCTAACTTTGTCTTACAAAGTATCAAAAACTTATTTCTCCTAAGAGAAGGTAAATAAAAGTTTCTATTATAATTTAAAAAAAAAAACTAGTGTTCTTATACATGTATTCTACCATTCTTTATTATATCAATTTTGATTCACGAATGATTAGGTTTCACTAAGTTAATCTTATACATGTTCAGATGCGATTATAGATATGACTTCTTAGTATTCTTCATATTTCCTTATTCAAAAGTTAGAACAATCCTTTTTGTTTTATACAATTGTCATGTATACACGATCTTTAAATATTTCAGTATTCACGTGGGTCAAATTACTCTTAAATCTTATATTTATCTAGTAGTACTTATTTCTTTTTCACTTAAGTAAGAAATAATAAAACTAATCCTTTTCTGATGTATTGGCCGATCAAGGATGTTCAAAACTGATATTTTTCCTTTTTTTACACATGCACTTCTAAAAATCTCTGAATTTTGAGTACTCAAATCTAAATTTTGAGATCATAGATCAATTCCACATGTCATAAGACCTTGAGGTATCAAGTTTGACTTTGATCGAAGCTATTTTGATCCCTAAGCCAAACTTGACAATATTGGTCAGTTCAATCGAATCGAGAATGGATCTAGTTAGGGTTCAATTTGGTTAGATCGAGTTGCTATATAAATTATGTCTGGATTGTACATTTTTCTTACTTCAATAAATAGATTTCTAGCATTGGAAGTCTTAGATAATCTTTTGAGTAAATACTCTACAATTGATCTCTTTATAACTTGTAGACCTAGGTGATTTGCCCTTTCTCATTTAGTATAACAGTTTTTCTCATCATCAGTGTTGTTTCTAGTGAGTGATGATAGTGGATCTATACTTAGAGCCAAATCTATATTCATAATATTTAGAGTAAACTTTATATTTTGCTTCTATTTCTTGTAATTATAACCAATCAAGACTTCAATTATAATGTTGCTATTATTAAAATTGAAGTAAACTATTTAAAAATTACAACATAATTAGTTAACAATAATGGATACCAATATTAAGACTTTGTATATATCATTATTAGCGTCCTTTGAATAGGGCAAATAATTCTACTGATAATTTCTATACATAAAGATAGCAAATTATAAATACACATAATTTAAAAAATACATCCTCTTTGAATAGATAAAATTCTCTAAATTATATATATTTAGATTAAATAAGCAACCTCAAAATTTATCCTCTTTGAACAGACAAATTTTTTGTTTACATTTCACAATGTCTTTCACACAAAAAACCATTTCCTTTAATTAAGAAAAATTAATTACCCCTACGAGTTTTAATAATTATCTTACTTTGATAATGATTAACCATAAACTCACAATTAATTTTTTAATTTTAAATTTATTTTTTATTAATAAATTTTAATTGACCTTATATTTTTAATTATCATACTACTTTAGTGGTAACAATTAAGAAAAATCATAATTAAAATTTTCTTAAAAATAAAAAATAACATAATTATTCATTATTGTTATTTGAAGAAGATACTAAAACCTTATGTACCCAAATAATTTTTTTTTATAAATTTCAATGATTGTATTACTTTGATAATTGACGATCATTAAACTTTTAAATTTAAATTTCTCAATAATAAAACTCAAAAAACTTATTTTCTGTAATAAATCCTTAATTTTATTTACCTATTGTATTCTAAAAATAAAATAAAAATCATGAAAAAAATGGGAAATAAAGAGAGGATCATAATGCCATTGAAATCGCTAGATTATGGCGTTACACGCACCTATATGCGTTGCCACGCATCGATGGGCTCTGTTGACATGTGCTTTTCACGTGCCCACATGTGTATTATACTTCCCCAATCGGATCGGTTTGACCTGGTTTCATTCATTCTGGATTCGTCGACTCGGTTCTGACCCTTTTTTTTTAATTATTAAATTTTTTATCTCGTGCGTGTATGCCATGCTCTTGACACAAGCTCATGCGCCTTCTTCAACCTCTAGAGGGTCAAGTTCGACCCGTTTTCTTACAATCTGGGTCGATGTAACCCGGTTTTGACCTGATTTTTGTCCTAATTTATTTCAGCTCTAAAATCTTCGTTTTTCATCCAAATTCGATGATTCAAAAGAGTAGATTTATGCTTTCAAATGTCTTAAAGCTTATTATGATCTTATTTTGTCCAAAATCAGATGAAAAAAATATCTAATTTTGAGTATGAACTTTTGAATTTAAAATAACACTAAAAATATTAAACTCAAATTTCTCTCAACAAAGAGCAAATCAAGCCATAAATAATATATCAATAGAAAGATCATGAATAGAGGAATAAGACCTATATTTTTTTGCACTATGAATATTCAAAAACAATATAAAATAATAAAAATAAATTCATATACTAAAAGTTAGGGTTTATAAAGCCCGAATCTTTAATCCACAATTTCTTTACATATATTATGAATTAATTAACAAATAATATATCAATTCGAACC
Organism: Trichilia minutiflora; assembly: GCA_035590515.1. NCBI lineage: Eukaryota > Viridiplantae > Streptophyta > Magnoliopsida > Sapindales > Meliaceae > Trichilia > Trichilia minutiflora. The sequence goes on from JAVXUL010000019.1 coordinate 3,150,831, forward strand.
TTATAACGAGACGAACAAAAATCTTAAACTTTTAATTGTATATTATAACAAAATCAACATAAAATATAGTCAAAAAATAATGCAATTATATAAAATAATCTCATTCAAACAATTTATAATTGATTCTAAATCATATACGCATTGACTATGATACTACATATAAGAAAAACTTTATTGCCATGATCGTGTATATATGAGTGCAGAATACAAATTATAAATAGTGTGTGTACTTGATTTGGTCATGATTATAAAATTCTTCTAGTTCATTCTTTTTCTCTTTTCTCTACGTATGTAACAATCTTCTTAATGGGATAGAGGTAAAAGTTAGGGTTTTAATCACTCGTACTATTCTTTTCATAGAGTTAGAGAGAATATCTAATATAACTTTATTTGGTCCTTGTTGCATCTCCTCATTAAAAGTTTTAGTATAACCTCAATCATACATTAACCATTTAACTAGTCCGTTAAAGATGTTAAACCTAATTTATGTTATATCACTTAATTGAGTTCGTATACTTAATAATTATATCATTAATCTGTTTTAATAAAATTATAATAATAATTAATGTAAATCCACAAATATTCATCATCCCATTCTTTAGACCATTTAAAAGCAAGCCATGTGTACTTGAATCATGAATGACCCATTTCGTTTTTGTCATTATAATTTTCATTGTAAATTTTATGGTTAATTTAATTATTAGCCAAGAAGTAATTAAAAGCGAAACTGAAGTTAAACAAATACAAAAGGACTCTAACAACAAGAAGAAAAACAAATTGAAACGGAGAATGTGATCGTGTGAAGGTGGGCGATTAATTATTGACGAGAAACGGTCCCTGAAGTCCGCGTTGCATTAGAGATTAAGAAGCAAAATACATAGTTTACTGGATATTGTTATTTATTTATTAATTAATCTGCTACTTGTTGACTGACTCAGAGGATCAATCCACATAGGGTTTTTACATTACATGCTTCTCGTGCATCTAAATCTTTCGGTTTGGAGCTTTAGTTAATTTTAAACAGTAAATGGTATTTATTAAATTGGAGAATGATTAAAACAGAATGTATCCAGTAAATAGAAACCACAGTGAACGTTCCCTTCCCTTGGATGTTTACCCTTCTGGGGTTTTAATTATTTAAATTCTTCTGTGGCTATATATATACAAGTTAAATCTCTATCGTTTCGAGACCAAACCAAAAATAGCATCCGAGATAACTTCAGTGAATAAGATAAGCAAATGGCAAAGCAAGTGAATAAATACACGTGGAATTATGCATTTGTACGGTAGTATGCCAACCAGCAAAGTTTGACAGAGTCACAGAGACCTTTGAGTCTTGCCCATCTTCACGTGATCGGCTCTTAGGGTTTTTCATTTTCTTTTTTTTCCTACTTTTTTCTTATTAATAATTATTTGTTCTTTTCCCCACTTACCTTAGTATTCCTATAAAACACCTTTGCTTCTCCTCAAAAGCTTCATCACTCTCTCTTTGTTACAACACCAAAGAGGAGAGAAAAGAAAAAGCATAATGGAATCCTCTAAAATTTCAGCTCTTCTCATCATTTGCATGATTTTCATCTCCTCAGCCTCTCCTATTCTTGGCTGTGGGACTTGCGGGAAACCACCAAAAGAACACAAACCTAAAACCCCTAAAGGACCAATCAATCATCCTCCAGTTCACTTGCCTCCGGTGACTGTTCCACCAATCAAACCACCAGTCACACTTCCTCCGGTGACTGTTCCGCCGATCAAACCACCAGTCATACTTCCTCCGGTGACTATCCCTCCAATCAATCTTCCTCCGGGGGTTGTCCCACCAATTAAACCACCAGTCACACTTCCTCCGGGGATTGTCCCACCAATTTTACCACCAGTGACTAACCCACCAACCGGAAAGCCATGCCCTCCAGGAACTACTCCAGGAAAACAGCCCACATGCCCCATTGACACCCTGAAATTGGGTGCTTGTGTGGATCTTCTTGGTGGATTGGTGCACATTGGTCTCGGTGACCCAGTTGTTCACCAGTGCTGCCCTGTTCTCCAAGGACTTGTCGAGCTCGAAGCTGCTGTCTGCTTGTGCACTACCCTTAAGTTGAAGCTTCTTAACCTTAACATTTACATACCACTAGCTCTTCAGCTCCTTGTCACTTGTGGAAAGACACCTCCTCCTGGTTTCACCTGCTCCCTTTAGATCCGAGTTGAGTATATATACTTCAAGCTATCTCAAACCATTAACCTAAATTTATTCTTCATAACAAACGCTGTTGCCATTTTTAAAAGAAATTTGATTATTACATCAGCTTATTCACTTTAGCTTACTTCAGTATACAGCTTTAGTATTAATCCCTTCTTGTGCTCGGGTCCTTAAAGTAGTATATACATTGTGGTTAGTCTGCAATCTGAGACTATAGAAGTCTTTCAGTAGCTGAAAAAGGATGTTCTATCTGGGATTTTGACAGTGAATTTTTCTTTCTTCCAGAAAAAGAAAAAAAAAACTGTTTAATCGAGATTCAATTTACGTAAAGAGTAGTCTCACTAAAAATATAGCTGTCTTATATTATCCTTTTTCATACTGCGACAGATTGTTGAATAAATAATACATACGTATGTGTATATATATACGTATGCATACGTACAACTATCTCAGGGAACTGTGTCTGATTAGAATCTATCATGGTGTGTGGTTGCAGGTTGCTAGATTCATGGATACTCAAGGAACAAATCGACATGAGCGGATGTCGCCACTCATTTCTTTATTTCCCACTCTCTTAGTTTCTCCCTCGCTCTCTTTGTTGGGATTGTGAATGTATACCATTTGTTTTTATATGATTGTTGAATGGGTGTTTTAATGTCTTTGACGAGGAAGCAATTATCAAGATTGATTTTCTCTCTCATTTAATCTCTTAATTTTTATTCCAAATCTCTTTGTTGAGTAGGTATTTATATTTGTTTCCCGTCAATTTTTATCACTTTTATTAATAAATGTACACGTGAATGCAGAAGGTCTTTGAAGAATGGAAATTGATATTCCATTGAATCAGTCAGTCATATGGTACATAATAAATTTAGAAAGCAATTAACATTGAAAGAAAAAAAGTAAAGCAAATCCTAATAATTAGATAAACCGACGGGGAGAAATTGTCCATTGTCAACATAAAATTGTGAATTGCGTTACAACAAAAATAATTTTTCCAAAATACTCTAACAAAAAATGTAAAATAAGTTGATCATCTTCTTGATTTAATAAGTTTTCCAGCTGCCTATCTAGCTAAATTAATCAATTAAATCTTTCAAATAAGGGAATCTATATGCATGCAATGAAGATAGATATAGAGAGTTGCTGGTTTTGAATTTCCAGTTTCCCATGAGCTAAAAGTGATTGATATGGACTATGATTATGAAAGAGCCCTTTACTTTTAGAAACCTTTCAATTTCCATGCAAAAAAAATCTTGCTTTCGGAAATCTGTGGGTGAAATAGATATATCTCAAATGATTGCTAATTAAAGGAGGTGTGATTAGTAAGACTCTAATATAAGCAAATAATTGAAGAGAGAGAGAAGGCAAAGAGAGTTCATATCTATATTATATTTAAAGAACAATGATACTAATATAAAATTGGGATATGCAACAAATGACATATTATTTGTTCACAAATCCACACAATTGTACATTCATAATGGAATTATAAGTTTAACAACTATTATATAAATTTTGTATCTCAATTTTGAAATAGTATTACTGTGGCTTGTTTAGTAGTATTAATGGTTCTCCTTCACCTAGTGATTTACCCAAAAAGAGATGAAAACTAGAAACATGCATTTTTGAAATCAGTTTTTGGTCAATGTCATTTATGAGGCTCGAACTTTAGTACCAATATTTAACAAATTTAACTAATATTTACTGCCAAATTTAAATAATTTCTTTCGATCAAGCAAATTAAACTGCAAATCAATCAAGACATGACCACAGGATATGGGGGCCCTCTGTGTGTGTGTGTATGTCTTTTTTCTTTTTTTGCCTTTTCTCTCTGTGTGTGTCTTTTTTCCTTTTTTGTTGTTGCATTAGTGGTAAATTCTTTGTATATTAAGGCCGTGAATCAAAAGGAATCTCCAATTTAGTTCCACTTGAGATTTTCAAGATTAATTACTTACACACGAGTTAATATAATGAATCTCATAAAAGTTTTTAATGTGAACAAAAAGAAAAAAAAAATAATTGAGTTTAATAATATAAAATATCATATAAATTTTATAACACATTAGAAAAAGATATAGGGATTCTAAATTTTCGTTTTTAATAATAAGTAAATATTAGTTGATATTTTTATATTCTATGCGATAATAGATGTCACAGTCCGAAATCCTTGGACTATGACCGGCAGGAGACAAGGCTGACCCCATCTCCCTAAGCCTTTATTAATGTACATAGTGAATATATAATTGATAGAACAAGACATAATAACAAGAAACTGTGAGCGATTAAAATGACATATGGAATTCACATCTGCAACATACATAAATTTAATTCAATATGTTTAGTGATTACATATTTCAAAAGACATGACAGACTACATTGCTTAATAAAGATTGACTATGTATGAGTAGACCCAACCCTAGTGACTGCACTC
>JAVXUL010000019.1:3155558-3176531 GCA_035590515.1 Trichilia minutiflora
ATTTAAATTTGATAATTGTGATTATCAAATATATTAAAATATGATTTTAATATAAAATAGTAAAATCTAAATTAAAGTGTTTAATTTAGATAGAAATTATCATTTTATCCTTATGTTAAACTTTGATCAAGGGCATTTTGGTAAATGTATCATATTTATGGATTTAAAGAAATTCATAATATTAATTAATTGATTAATTTGTACGAATATTTATCCATTGATTTAATTGTTAAATGATGAGATAAATATAAATAATATTAATAGTTAATATTATAACATTTGGTATTTTTTTCATTTTTTCATATTTTTATATATGTGGTTAATTCCTATTGGTTGATCTTTAATATGATTGCATCTTACAAAGATGTAAATGGATGTATCACATAACTCTCCAATTAAATAATATATTTATTAGATAAATCTTGATTTATTTAATTGAAAAAGAAAAAAGAAAATATAAATAATGAATTATTTATCATTTTCCATATGAAAAAGGTAAAAAAAAAATGGGTTTCTCTCCACCAAACCATTCGGCCACCATGGGAGACATTTGAAGATGGTGTTAATTGAAGAGAGTACATGATTTTGTGCTTAGCTTTCACAAGCTTTCAATGGTAGCAAGGTAACTACCTATACCCCTAAGTTAATTTTCATAAAAAGCTATTATTTCATTTGGTTTTTAGCTTAGGGTTTTCCATGAAAAACTTATATATATGTATAATTGAAGCCATAGAATCCTTCAAATTTATATGTATACTCTATTATTAGTATGAATAATAAGAAAAATAAGCATACACATATGAATAGAAATAATTCTTTATCAATAAATATATACAATACATTTTATAAATAGTAATTTAATACAAAATACTTAAAACCGACAACATAAATGATTTTATAGCATACAATACTAGCACACATATGGAAAGAAAAGGAATGCGCCATATTTGAATTTTGGACGTATTTATTTTCAATTGTGCTCCTTAAACTTTTAGATTTCGATATTTAAGTCTTGCAATTAAAAAAAAATTAAACTTTTAGAACTATGCAATTTAGTCCCCTTATTTAATTAATTCCTTAAATTAATTTTTAAATTTTCACTTTGATCAATAAAGGGGTTTTCCTAAAATTAAAGGAATAAAATTAGGTTATGATGACCTAGCTATGTCATTAGTAGCCAGTAATATGTCATCAACATGTAAAACCAAAAAAATATGTCACTCCCACTAAACTTGTGGTATGTACAAATATCCACTATGTTTACCTTAAGATCGAACAAGACAATGACTTGATAAAATTTGTAAAACTATTAATGAGACGTTTGTTTAAATCCATAAATAGATTATTTTAATTTGTAAATTATGGACTTTACATCGGTCGATATAAAATTTTTTAGTTACATTATACAAATCGTCTGATCAATGTTACCATTAAGAAACACAGCCTTAATATCCATTTGATTGAAATCAAGATATAATATGCCATTAACACCATTATTATCCTAAAAGAGTCTTTGATGAGACTAGAGAGAAAATCTTTTTATAATCGATGCCTTTCTTTCCTCAACAATAAGATATGCCTTATACCTCTATACATTGCCATTCAAATCCTTTTTGGTCTTGAAAGTTCATTTGCAACCAATAAATTTTGACTTTCAAGTAATGGGATAAGACTCCACACGTCATTGTCCTTTATAGACTAAATTTCTTCATTCATGGTATCGACCTATTTTCAAGAGTTGATTGAATTATGTCAACCTCAAATTGTTAGAGAAATATGATATAATCATCTAAAATTGTATTTCTTCTTTCTCTAGTGAATTTCCTTAATAGCATTGGTTCTTAAGATTATAGAGTTTGTTTTTCTAAACAACCTCTCAAACTTAGACAGGAGATTTAATAACATTGTCTTGATTCAAAATTACTTCTTGAACAATGTCAGGTATAGAACCCTGGTCCCAATTATTGTCAATAGTAATTAGAGGAATACCAATATATTCCTCTTTAAAGACAAGGTTCATAACTCTTTCTCCCCTTGACATATACACACACACACAAACTTAGCATTCTTAAAGAGTAGATCATTTCTTGTTTCAAAAGTTGACTTAGTTATGGGATCATAAATCTTTTAACCCTTGGATCTTTCAAAATATCTAACAAAATAACAACTAACAATTCTTGAGTCTAATTTCTTCTCATTTGGTCTTTAAGGTCTTACCTCAGTTGAACATTCTTAAATATATAAGTGCTTAAAATTAGGGTTTTTACCAGTCTAAAACTTATAAGGGGTATTAGCAGTTGTTTAGTTAATACTCTGTTACGTAGATAAGATTCAATTTTTAATGCTTTTCTTTAGGGTGATCTAGTAAGGTAAAATTACTAATCATATTTCTCACCATGTCTTTAAGAATTTTGCTTTATCTTTCTATAATACATTGATGCTATATAAATCTAGCATAGTGTAATGAGGAACAATATCGTATTTCTCTAGGAATTTAACAAATAACCTTACACATTGTTCACCTAATCTATTATATCTACTATAATACTCACCATCATGATCAAATTTGATGCTTTTAATCCTTTTACTAAGTTGATTTTCAACTTTAACCTTATAGTTATTGAACACGTCTAATGATTGTGACTTTACATGGATGAGATAAAGGTGGTCATATCGTAAAAAAAATTTTATGAATGTTATAAAATATTGGTGACCATTCTTAGAAGCTATAAGAGATGGCTCACAAATATATGTATGTGTAAGTTCTAAGACGTCTAAAATCCTATTGCATCTAATCTCTTAACGTTGTTTATTTTTGGACAAACATTAAAGTCTGAAAAATAAAAAAGATCAAGAATTTTACCAAACACAAGTCTCTTAATTCTCTTTTTAGAGATGTGATCTAATCTCTTGTGCCACAACGATGCCAAACTCTCATTATTTAATTTATGCTTTACACTATGTGTATTCATAAGCAAGGATTCATTAGAAAAAAGCAATAATGTCAAGCAAATATTGATTATCATAACTAGATAAAAAAAAAACTAGTACCAACCAGTTTTGAATTTTAAAAAAGACTAAATTTACTATTTTCATATAAATAACAATCTCTAAATTTGCCTGAAGCAAAAATAGAAATCAAATTCAGTCTAAATGATGGTACAATAAAAGTTTGATTCAAATTTAAATAAAATCAAGTTCTTAATAATAATATAAATGTTCCATTATTTCAACCTCTACTAATTTATCGTCACCTATATAGATGTGTTTTTTACCATCAATTGACTTTTGACAGCTTAGATAATCTTGTATAGACACTAATGTAAGTTGTTGCACCAGAAGCTATCTACCACGTTTGTCCAGGTATCAAAGTTAAATTAACATCAAAACAAACCAAATTAAGTAGCATACCTTTCTTTGTAGTAACAATTCTATAGAATAAATAATCCTCTTTATTTTGTTCTTTTTGTTATTTCTTTTATGGTGTCATATTTCCAGCTTCTTTATTCTTTATTGTTCTTCTTTTGCTTAAAGATAGTAGCTAAATAAGCACTTTTAGTTTTCTCATCCTTCAATCAATCATCTTCTTGGACATTGTATAAGATGAGCTCATGAAAAGACTAAGATTCACTTTGACAGTTACAGGTCACCCTCAATTAACTGAATTGTGTTAATAGGGATATCAGAACCAAGTGCATTAATAAGTTCTCGGATAATTCTAATTTGAGTGCCTTTAGTTTTGAAACAAGATAAGACATTTTCATAATATACTCCTCAATATTTTCTTTTTTTCTATACTTCATTGAGTAAAGTTTTTCAAAAGTCTACTAATTTCAACCGTTTTATTCTTGACAAATTTCTTCTCAAGATCTATAGGGAAACATTTAGTTGTTATCTATTTTATCGAATATAGTATCCCAAAAAGATTCTAGAGTAGCACACTTCATGATCATTAAATTTATATGGTTCGATCATTCCCACTTTTCTATCTCCCTCTTGTCATTAAAGGTACTTTTGTTAGTAAGATCAATTGGTTAATCGATCCTTAATATTGATTAACTTATAAGTAGTTTTTTTGGTGTAGTATTCAAATATTGATAGTAAGACGTGCCAAACAATAAAGCTTTCTTTAAATTAATTTATTAATTTCTTGTATACTGAATAATTATCACATGTCTATTACTAAAGTATGTATAATTCGGTAAAGTATCGATCTTTTGGGCTGACCAATATTCGCATGAATTACACACACACAAAACCTTTTAATATTCTAAGTTGAACTAATTTTCACAAGAGATATTACTTTGGCAATATCTTATTTTACTTAATTCACTTTTACATACTATATATCCCGTAAGAAACAATTGCATTAATATTTGAAATTAAAACAAAAACTAAACATTATATTTTTCTTATGTTTTCTCATGATCAAATATTTCTTGATATTATAACTTATAAATTGATACTAAGTCCTATATATTTTAATATAATCAGTGATAAAATATCATTTTATTATAGTTTAATATATATGATAAAGTCGAAAGAAGTGTTACGAGTACTTGAGTGGAATAATCACACTTAACTTTTATGAACACTCATATATCTAAAGATTGGGTTCACCTCATTTGTGTGAAAATTTAAATTAAAATAAATTTTAGTGTAGAATCATAGAGTTTTAGACTAAATTACAAAAAATTATAATTTTAAGTTCAAAATCATAAAAACTTTATTTTTGATATAAATTAAAATTTTGCAAATTTAGTCCAAATTATAAAAGATTTTATTTTTGGTCTAGTTTTTGAAAATTTAAAATATTAGGTCAAATCTATAAAAAAAAAATTATTTTGAATTAAATTGCAAAATTCTCAAATATTTGTCCCAAATCATAAATACATTATTTTCTAGATTAATCTGCAAAGTATGTAAAACTTTAAGTCAAAATCACAAAATTCTACACTTTATTTTGTATCTAAAGAAATCTGAATTAGGTCCAAAATTATAAATATGCAAAACTTTAGAAATTAGGGTTTGATTCATTCTTCCCAATAATACCACCACCACCTTCAAAAATCCATCAATTTTTTGCCATCATTAGACATCATTATCCGGGACGGCAGACAAGCCAATTTGGAGGACAGCGACCTCGCCCGAGCACTAACTTAATTTTTGTGAGTTTTGCATTGCTTGCTACAACATTCGTCTTCGCGTTGTTGGTTGCCACATGCAGCATCGTTTCATCGGCACACCCACGTGGAAAGGATGCTGGTTTCATGGTTGTGTTGCTTGCCATCGATTTTGGCCATAAGGTGATGGACAATGGCAAATCGAGTGGCTGCACTCGGCTAAATCCTTGATTCAAATTTGATTTAACGGATACATTGCTATATGTGAATTTCTCGTACACTAAATTCTTAATTTATTCAAAACATATCATAAATTTTTTTTTATTGGATATGAAAAATTATAGTCTATCTAATTAGAGACAAGCACTTAATAAAGAACATTTTAGGTAAAACTTAACTTACGATCTGATCCTTTGAGTACAAAAAGAATTTTGATGGTTCGAACTTAGAAGTTAAACAATTATCTTATCAAATTTTTATCATTAAATCATCCTGAGATAACATATCAGTCCATACAATTAAACATGCATATATATCAAATATTTATCAAAATAATTTCAATAAATTATGCATGTATCCGTTGGAGAAAAAAAACCTCAACAACAACATCAACAAAAAACTAAACAATATAATATACATATATGTATTTATTCCAAAATTAAAAAAATTTTGTTTTAGGAAATGTTTTGACACTATTACTTGTCATAAAACCTTTAATGGCGAAAACCTTTTCCAAATCCTAGACCACCATTCATATTGTATCATCAAGAATATAAAAAACTGAATAATAAAAATGTTCCTAAATCAACTATAATGATGGAAACCAAATTCGGATCTTGCAGTTGGTCTTTCAAATCTAAACGTAGTTATTGAGTTTCACTTTAGAACAATTTATTTCCTCTAATCATAGGATTTCATGTTTTCAAAGTGAAAAAAAATGACACCTGTAGTGTAATATGAGGACCATAATCGTATATAAGTCAACTACTTTTAACTTTCCTTTTTTTTAATTTACATAAAAAGTAAAAATACTGAATTCATCTTTATATATAAAAGAGCTTATTCTTAATTAGACATATTAAAGTTTATATTATTTAAATTTTATTAAAATAATTTTATATATAAAAAAAATATCAATTTTAAGATGTTTAAATTATAATATCTAATCGAATATAAAATTAATATAAATCATAATTATTTAGTGTGTTTAAAAATCACCTAGCATAATGATATAAAAATTAATTAAAATCGTTTAATTGTTCAAACTCTTATAAAAAAAATATCCTTAAAATTGATCAAGGGATTAATATAAAAGAACCATCTAATATATTTTTAACCATCAAACCACTATCTCTCGAAGATATTTTATTAGATTACTTAAATTAGATTTAATGATAACTTTTAATAAACTGTTATTAATATATAAGCTTATGTATTGAATTAAGATCTAAGATACGAAGCATGCTAAGACCAACTGGCTAGTTCCAAGTATTTACAGTTGGCCAAACCCCTGATGTTCTAGATCGATAGTTTCATTTAAAATGAATAATTTTGACTAGCTTTTTGAAGCTATATGTTTCCGGTAGCCATCTGCTTATCTTTTATCCTTTTTCCTTTATAATTTGGACATCACGCACCATTCGTCCGTCGTTTAAACTCTGCAGTAACTTTAGAAAATGTCCTCTCAGTATGAAATGATGAAGCCTGATGCAATTCTAGGAAAACAATCTTCCTCTTTTCAGCGTAAGATCAGCATCTTCCATAACGGATGAAACTCCTTGACAGAATTTGTTATTTGAGGATTTGAGGAGATAAATAGCTTCTGAACTTTCGGTCTCGAGATATAATTACACCATCTATATATGTTTTGGGATCTGGAGCACTCTGCATTTACAGCTGCATGGTCATTCGTTGTAAATCTTTTGATCGACACCAGCTAAAATCTTAGTTGATACAAGGATTTTCAAAAATTTTTAATACGTTGTAACTTTTTTATTCTATTTTTCCGAGGTGTAGATCTAGCCAAATAATCCCCATTCTAATGATTCTTCGAGTGAGGATCCTGATTCTTTTATCCACAAAGAAACAAAATACACTCTTTTTCAGCTCATGTTATAATAACCTAATCAAGCTATAAAGACCAGCATGAAATGACACCTTTTCGTTTATCATCGGCCATCTGGTCATTTCAGGATCAGCTCATCTCAAGGTTAGTCGTCACTGCTCAGTTCATACCAACTCGACTCATGCTAAGTTAGTTCAACTTATCCCTTGCAAGAGATCAGAAATTAGAATATTTTGAAACCAGTGGGTCAAAACTATTCGATTGGTAGCTCACCAATGATCACGGCAGTTAAAACCATATAGTATAACTGTCGCTCAACTTCCCTTTCGGCGATCTCCAAGAGTTACATAAGAAGAACAGCGTATGAATGAAGGTAAAAGGGCATTTTTTTCTCCATCACCATCTCTAAAGTTCCATATAAGCACATCTCTAAACGCATGAGCATGAGTTTGTATTTCGGGAGAATATGGATCAAATAAGCTTTCCACTGATAAAAATGGAAGATCGAAATAGGTGTAACATTAAATTGATCGATATCATGTGTAACATTAAATTGATCGATATCATGTGTGAAGAAATGAAGAATGATGAATAACAATTGCCACATGGTCAAACTTATTATATACGGAGATATTTATCCAAGTTGTTTACTCAGAATTTGAGCCATGATGGATTTGCAGTTCCATTTTGAACAGTTATGGTAATATGAATACATGAATTCATGCAAGTAAGCATTAAATCTCATATTAAAATTCACGAAACAAATTACACTAATGCAAGACCCTCAGAACCAATATATAACTTGGACTGGGAAATCAAATTCAAAAACAATCATTCTTTTTGCTCTTTCAACCTCAAGAACGAAGTACACATGATATTTCTATTTCTTTTTGAATACCAAATGGATTAGCCACTAAAAGACAAATATAAAAAGAATCTTAATCAGAGCCACATCTCAAATGTAAAAGGTGGGCATGCTATAACCAAAACACTAAGCCTCACGACAGATTAATGAACCCTAAAATGATAAACAAGAGAAAATTAAGAGAAAATTTTATTCTCTGAATTGAGCTATATATATATGTTACAAATCCTCTACAAGGATCGTTGATCTACCCGCTAACTAGCACCAAGGAAAGGGCCAGACACAAAGAATTAAATGCAACAAGTACAACCAACCATCAGCAAGACTTACTCAATTGGAAGCCACCTGGGAGGAACCTGACATGACTACATTGTTTTAACTTGGCAAGAGCTTCTTGGGACTTGCCAAGCATGAGATCCACATAAATTGCAGTAAGCGTGGCTTCTGTCCTTTTGGGTAATATGGATAATGCTTGCATCACGAAATGATGGGCCCGGTCAAATTCACCTTGTACAGCAAACATTGCAGCAATATTTGCATAAAGAATTCCACGTGCCTCTTCAGGCTTGGGAAACATAATATCTTCTAAGTCCTCAGGGGAAGAATTTTTAGCAGCTACTGATCCACCGTTCAAGTCGTCAGAGTCAATTGTTTTCTCCACTTGCCATTGCTCACAGTCCTCTTGACTGAATGGTAGGTCAAGATCAACTCCTCCAGACAAATATAGTGAGAAATGGTCAGCAGCTTCTTTGAGCCTGTCCAGCATGCAGAGAGCCTCTGCTGCATATACATGACCCAGAAAAACATACATTCTAGAACAATCTGGAAGTTCCAAGAGAGCCCTTGCTGCAGACAGGGCCTTCACAGGATTTTCAAGTTCGACTTCTACATATGCCAAGTTAGCGAGAAGAGCTTGCTTGATCATCTTATTTTCTCTTCTACAAACATCTTCATAGTAAGAGATAGAGTTCTGTATAATCTCCAGACTAGTTCCCCCCTTTTGCTCTTTTGCATCCCCATTTGAAGTAACCTGACCTAAGCCCATTGATATCTTGGAATCAAGACATGTCAAGTTCTTGTGATTTGAGTTCTTGGAAAATGCCACTTCATTTGATTCATTTTCCTCTACCGATGAATTAGAGGGCAAACCCACCTCTGAATGAGTTAAGTCAGAAAAATTCAGCAAGTGCAGAGCATTAATGAGACATTGCCGTGCAAGGGATACTGAGAGCTTAGGCTGCCCATCAGTGCCCACAGACAAGTCATCTTTCTGCATGTAATCCACGTGCCCATTTTTCGAAATCCCATCATCCATCACAAGATGCCTCCATTTTCCTTTGCCAATAACATGAATTCTAATTTCCGACCTTTCAGATGAAGACCGACCTGTTGCTATTAGTCCCTTTTCCAAAGCCATTAAACAGCATTCAGCAAGTCGGAGCCACAATAGAGGCCGTTTGTAGAAGACTAAACTAGCCTTCTGGAAACAACGAGCAGCTAATAGCGGTTTTCCACAAGCCAGATACTGCAGACCGGAGTTATATGTTATATGGAGAGATTTATCCTGGGAGAAAGTAAACAGTTTTGGAGGTTTCTCCTTCCGAAGCAATGCAGAATTATTTAGCGCCTTGGAAAAGAACACCGATGATGTATGACGCTTTGCAAGTTGATAGTAAATACAGCCAAGATTATTGTTAAACATGCTTTGAATTCCCATCTCTGTACGGTTGCTGGATGCCAACAACAACTTAATGGCTTTACGGTGGTTCCCACGAGCATACTCAAGCTGGGACTTCAAGAAGAGTGCCATGGATGAATCTTTCCCTCGTGCAATGTTCATTGCATGCTTGACTTCACGCTTTGCTTGCTTTAGGTTCCTAGTGAGAAGAAGAAATCGAACCTTGTAAAGTTGTAACTTAAGTTTAAGATCAACAGTAGAGATAGACCTATCAACTAGGGTCCTCAAAAGTTCATTTGAAGATGATAGACCAACAGGCCTTGCTAAGTTCTGACCACTGATCTCCAGGGTTGATAATGCTAACACAGTATCATCCTCAAGTGTTTCCTCTGATAAAGTTCTTGACAAAGGGTTTTCCGAGGAATTTACACCAACACCCGAATCTGAATTAGAAGCATCTGCAGTTGATGAATTGGTTGGCACAGAGGAATATTTTGCAAGTAGATTAGCAGATTGTTGTCCCATATTACCACTGTCACCTTGATTCACACAACCAACACCGAAAGCTTTTTCCAGATATATTAACACATCCTGAACATCAAGAATCACAACAGCAAAGATTTAATATCGAATCAATACAACCAATGAACAAATTGTAAAGAAGATATTTTATGTCCAAGCCACAACAACAGCAGACAAGTTAAAAGTAAATCAACTTGATTAAAGTATCACAAGCCGAAAAGATCAGCTTGATTAAAGTATCACAACAAACTGCAAGAGTATCATCAAGACAACAGGCAGTAATAACTTTCATAAAAATACAAACTACCTTTTCCACAAGCATCTCCTAAAGAAAGAACATCGAAAGTTATAAAATATTACACTAAAAAAAAGATTAAACCACAACTTTATGTAATAAAGTAACTAAAAATGTGTAGAGTCACATTCAGCATAATCTTATGAAATTGGAAAAAGAAATGTTATCCTCTATCCATAGGCAAATTCACCCATTAAAAGAACTAATAGCCCAAACACTCATAGTTGAGTGGAAAAAAAAAAAAGCACAGAGCAGGAAGGGGAGAGGACAAGAGAGTATTTATTGAAACTAGAGCAAAAGACTCTATGGCACATGCCAATCACCAAGCACTACTCCTTCAAGAATGCTAGTAAACTTTTATTGTCTGTACGACTAAATTGAGAGAAAACGAAGCCAACCTCAGTTTACAATTATTAGCTAAGGGATTTGCAAATTAACCCAAGTAAATCACATAAAAAACAAAAACCAATGTAGTTAAACATTGTGCTGGGACCCATAATTGTCTTCTATGTTCACCAACACTAATTGAATGGTTCAACAAGTTTGTTGGTAACCTGCAGCACACTATGATGAGCTCGAACTTTAAGTCATGGCATACTTAAACACAGGCTCTATTTACTGATATACAAACAAAGACCTCAAATTTAATAATCTTTACTGAAAGTTCAAATTTTGACAGTTTTCACAATAATTACTACCAAAAACACCAACCCAAACATGAACTGGGTGATCAATTTACATAACAGACAAACAGACACTCCCTTCATAAGAAATAATGATTAATTAGAAGTTTACAGGTTCTAATCACAAAAACAGCTTTGCGTTCAATTAAAAAATCATCTATCCCTTATAATTGATGTCTTAGCAAATTCTGGATCACTCAGTAAAAATTCAATCTGAGAGCATTTTCAAGCAAATTATAGCTTTCCACCTTCAAGATACACCCATATTGTGTTGAAGGACAATGTGGATAACAACTCTTTCTATCCAAACAAACAAGATATTAGCAACTTTCTTAACTTCCTGACATCAGATAAATGGTATCCAAATTTCAAAAGCCAAAGAGCCAAAAATTCACAATTTTCCCAGCTAGAAGCCACCAGCAAGCACAGAGCTAACACTGACATTTAAAACATCTGAGGGACTAAATGATGACCTCATGCACATCTCCCAATGCAAAGTAACGATACTGAACAATGTATAAATGCTCTTTACGCCACAAAGTTAACACAAGTTCATATTGAGATGTGGCACATCGGTTTCCTAAAAGGTAAAAGAAGGGATGCGGACCCCAAAATCTTCTACCAGAAGGAGTTCAAAGCATATGATTTTGTCAATACCTCATTACTACTTAATACAGAATCATCACAAAAACAGTGGAGCCGGAAACATACAGGAAAAATAATATTTTGAAAGATTGCAAAAATCACTAGATAATCATAATTACTTACAGCAGATCTGGATGCGTCATTGCAAGCTAGCAAAACATCAAGCAACAAGAGACAAATTTGAAAGGCAGTTGTCTGGATATTAAATAAATAGAAAAGCAGTTAGCATCTAATTTCAATAACCAGTCAAATTTCAGATGCAAAAATTTGTCGTACCTCATCTATTGGTTCAATATTTTGGTATAAAGGCTCTAAAACAGATAATGCTTTTGCATATTCATGAAGATGAAACCAGATAACTGCCTATACAAAATTGAAAAAAGAAATCAGTTCAAAAAGAATAAGATAAAAGTTAAAATCCTTTTATTGAACAGAAAACACTAATGCTAGACATTCAATAAATAATCAACTTAGATATCAAGGAAACATACAATGTTTAGTTTTGCCACGGACATGTAAAACTCATCCATGTAAACTAAACTGCTACTAGTAGCAGCAGAAGCTTGTTGCCCGACTGCCCCACTGATTTTAGACCCCAAACCAATTTTATTTCCAAGATTGTTAGCACCATCTGCCTGTTCCCCAGATACACGAGCAAGTTCTTCACTTTTATTCTAAAAAGTGCCAAGAACAGAAATGAATGGGTATTAATTATGACTGGGAAGAAGAGGAATGAATTACATTGTGTTTATGATATAGCTTAGAACAAAAGATAATGTATTCTTTCTTAACAGCCATAGTTCTCTCATGACCCATCCTTTCTAATTAAATTTAAGAAGTTAGAGGGGGAAGGGGAAAAAATGAAGCATATTCAAAGAAAAGGGAACAAAACTAGGCTCCATAAGTTCTCAAGTTCAAATTACATGGGGCAAGAGAAATCTCCATGGTGACTCATTCCACCTCAACTCCGTAAAGAACATAACCATCCAAACAAGACCATCTAAATTTGGCTGCAACATAGGTCAAATTATATAAACAGCAATAAATTGTCACTTGCATTGTAAAATAAGATTTGAAAATGGACAAGGGATACTTTTCCAAAATAGTAGATGAAAGCTAATGAAGCAAATACAATTTATAATATAAACTGGTATTCAAGTGAGTATATTTGTCCCACAAAGCCATCCAGCACCAATATTCCTCCATCAGGTGGAACATCTGCCTCCACATTGGCCAAACAGATCTAACAACTGTCATATGATTTACACTTCATTAAACATTTCAGTCTCATGATCCCAGATTACTGCCTCTTGATCTCAACTTCCGTCATTATATTATGATGTAACGAGAACAAATGAGAGTGTGGATTGATAATGGATGGATATGCTCGGGAACCCAGTATAAAAAGAGATGTTACCATACCTTCACATCATTAAGAGCTTCAAGCAACTTCTTTGGATCTATACAACCGTCCCGGAAGTATTCAGCAATTGCAATATTATGAAGAATCTGATAAAAAAACAACAGATTCAAGAACTTATCAGATCCACCAAAGGAAGACACACAATATACCATTTACATTGAAGTGGTGCAAAATTATAAACTCCATGACCACTAAACATTATTGTGATTGTGCTCTGGAAATAAACTACAAAGATGAAAAGCAGGATTGAAGTCAAAATCAATTCACTTACATCAAGATTAATTAAACTATTATATAATAACACACCAAATTAGGATCCCAAGCTCACATACCTTAACCCACAGAAGCTTGTCTAAAAATTTGAAAATTCATATAACTCTCATTAAAAAAATAATAATTATGATGTCAACAAAAATCTAGAAATTATTTAACAACATGAAAGGATATGCATCTACACAATGGTTAGTTCATTCAATCACATAAATCATTATCAAAAATATAGCAAACTCAATCCATTAAAGCACAGAACTTGCTGATGGTGGCAAGTAGAGTGCTTAAAGCAATGACCAAAGAGCTTTTCATGAACCATATAACTTTCAGTTTCCCATTGATGTTTCCCTTCTCAACAAAACACAAATATCCTAGTATTAAAATTATAAATAAGGTGATATAGTCATTTTACTTTAAAAGAAAACTTTTACTATTTTCCTTTAGTAAAAAAAATCCACTCAAGTATCAAAGATTTTAATAACTTAAAAGAATATCGTACTCATCATCATTCACATCACAAATACAATGCATAAAATTACTCTTCTCTTAAGCTCAAATAAAATGATTGCTAACAACTACGGGTCTTTTCCCATATTTCCATGGCACCTTCTCATGTATATATCTTTATATTCATGCACTGAGTTTAAAACTGCAGATTCCACAAGACCGTACAACCTTTAGAAGTCAAAAAACTGATGGCATATAATACAGCAGATTGGCCATCCCAAAGGGATTTAACTCTCTGACCTCCTGGTTAGCAACTAAAGATCATATCATCTAACCCACCTCCTTGGCGAAGAAAAACATGCTTAGTCATTAGCAACTTCTCCTCTCAACCTTTAATTTTTGAAAAAAAAGGGTTTCACAACTTGAAGAGATTCATGCATACTGCCACTAGATTTTTTAGGAATGAATAATGTAGTGTATCAGCGTCAAAGAAGCTACTAATAAAAGAATCTTATTAACAGTAGGCATAAGATCCCCACAACTCCAACAAAAAAGAGGCTACTAATAGTCACGTACAAAACCCTAGATGTAGCCCATACATTTTGGGTCTGAACACTATGGTGTTGGATTAAGCAGCCAATCCAGCTACCAATAGTTTTACAATTACTTGGTTGAATTAAAAGTAGCACTACATCAAAAATAGTTTCTTAGCTCACATACAAATTTAACTCGTGCTTATTACAGTAACTCCATGTCTCTCCTGCTATATTCATCAAATTCAACAGTTTGCATTTCAGTTCAAAAGCAGACCAACTCAATTGAATAGTCTGCTTCCAGAAATGAATGCAACTAAAACAATATTCTATGTTTAGTTAACTTGCAATCAAAAGCCGTTAGCACAATATATCTACATTGTTTATAATAAATCCAATAAAGATTAGAACATGAAAGGACCAGCAACAAACAACAGTATCATCCAAAATTAGCACAAAACTTTGTACATCACAACTGAAGCAAATCAAAACCATATTCATTTACGTCTTTACGAACAAACACCAAGAAAGAACAAGTAAAAAGCTACACAGACGCAATAAACATTGCCACGCATTTAAATTTAAATCTTCAATTAAAGTAAATAAAGGAATTACTTCATTTCAAGAAAATGAAATTGAAATTACCTTCGGATCATCTGGTTTCTTTTCCATTAGTTGTTTCAGCAAGTCAAGGCACTCATCGAACTTTCGCGATTGAAAGTATAGAGCAGCTTCTCTAGCTAGAGTAGCAGTGACAGATAGAACTCCATCATCGCCACCGGAGTTATTGACGGCAGTAGATTGCGTTGAATCTCGCGTATCCATGACCAGATCGACCACTTAAATTGTATAACGAGGTCCAGCCACTTAAATCTCGATAACCAAACTTATCTGATTTTAAAAAATATAAAAAATGAAAACCAAAACCCTAAGTTTTTACGAAAATCGTTTCAGCCGAGATTTTAATTTTATTAGGATAGATTTGGTTTTGCTATGAAATGGAATTTTGCGAAAATCTAAGAGGAGGAAAGTTAATTAGTCCGTGTTATATGTCCGATTTGCAGAATAAACCTACACGAACAATATTTTGGGGATAGAGAGTGAAAGAGACAGAGATAGAGATTGGGTTTCTCGGGTTTCTTTCTGAGTCCAAAATGAGAAGCCTTACTAGGAGTTTTGATCACCTACTTCGCACCACTTTTATTCATTTGTACTTTTGATCGTTGCTTATCTTGCTTTTGTGCTAGTTTCGAGTAGGGGACTTTGTTTTGAGTGATGATCGTTTATTTTTTAAAATTTATGTTCTTGTTGTTTATTTTTAAAAAATGTCGTCGTGGTGGTGGATTTTTTAAAAATTAATAATTTATTTCTTCAGCGCTGCGAATGTCACCTAATCCTATTAGTTCTTTTATCATTTTTTTTTCATTGATAAATTTTATCACTAATAATTTTTTATATTATAACAAGTATTAATTAGATAACAAAGATTAATTATTAAAATATATAATTTTTATATAAATTATATTAATGTAATAATTAATGTAACTTACTTTGTTGGAGGGAAAGTCGAGATTACTTTTCAAACAACGTCCTAACGACTCCACATTAGCAACACAACACCTCTGATGATATATTAGCCTTAACACAAGAAATAAATCTTGTGACAAACTTAAGAGTCGCAATGCTAGCCAATGCCACTAATGGATAAGTTAAGTTCCACTAATACCAAAAACAAATTTTGTCATCGAGTCATAGGTCGCAATATTGATCCTAGATAAGGACATCTGATTACCCTGTTATAGCCTTGGTTGCCCTTAGTTTTCACCGAATCAAAAACAAAATTTTGAGGCTAGTAAAAGCAATAATCACGTTAATAATTGAGTTAAGATAAACAACTAGGTAACTTTATCAAATCCAACCAAAACCTAGGACAATGAAAGAAGATCAACGGAACCCCAAAGTTATTATAAACTATCACATCACATTCAAGATTTTATATAACATAAGTTATAACCTAAGTAATCATTATGTTGACTTAGATATATAGATAATGGTTGCAAGTGATTCATTATCCGATGGTTGCATACAAGTCTTTTCAACAAACACCAATTATTCTTGTTCTTCGATGTCTCACAAGTATAAATGTTTGAAAAATGTCTTACCAACCATTATAAATACTAGCCTCTTTCCAATATAAATAAGTTAAAAATAGCAAACAAATAAGCACCTTACGCATGTTGTTATTCTTGAAAACCTTTGTTCTTTTTTATTTAAATATTATGCCCTTTTCTTTAAATTTCAAGTCTGACTTAAGCATTAGAATTCCTATACTAGAAAGTTGGCATTACTCTAAATTTTTTCTTCATGATTTTAGGACAGTATAATGTGAGCACTGTGATACATTTACCTACCCAAGATGAATCTTGTAGTTGTTCCACTAACACCAAAAGGAAGACTTTATGTGGTGTTTAAAGTTTTTAGTTTTAAAAATTTTAGGCATCGATAATTGGTATGTCTATAAAAAATAGACAAGAAGCTCTATTAACCTACCAAAAAATATCACTCCAATACTTCACTTATCAAAGATGGTCATTAAATTTAGAATTACTTTTCTCGAAAACCTCTAGCGAAAAAGGAAGGGAATCTAGTTACCGCCTAGAATCCTATCCAAAAAGTCGAGTCATCTAGTAAAAATGACATATAGTGCAGTTGTGCCATGCCTCCGTCTATTGGGCCTACATGTGACAATTACTATAAGCTCTTAAAATATATTCTACGCCTAGAATCTATCCCCAAGACTTATAAAGCACCTTGGAATCCCAACAGAATCATGATTTTCTCATATGAAATCATTTTATTCCCAACTCTAAAGCAAATCAAATCATCTTATATCATTAAACTTATTAAAATTATATAAACGATATTCAATTTAAAATCTATTTCCAAATTCAATTGGAATCATAAATTCATTTTTATACATATATATCCTAGTGGACTCAAAAAATTTAAATGTGAGTCAAGTATAAGAATATACCTAAAGTCCCTAAGTCTTTACGATACCATCATGTGAAATCCATCTCTTAACATTAGGGGCATAATAATAAATTTCTCAAGAGTTTTCGTATATGTCATCGGGTGTATATCATATGCGAGAAGGTGTGATAACTTAAATTCATTTTGGAAGAAGATGTGTGATATAGAATATGAGCTTATGAGAAAGAATTGAATTTTAGATTCAGAAATCATCTCTAATTAAAAAAATATTTTATTGTTTGTAGAGCTCAAAGAGAGCTTTTCATTGATATATTATGGGTTCCATGACGAAATTCAAACCAAAAGTTATGGTCATTTGAAGTAACAGTTCTTGGAAGGAGGACTAGAGGCAAAGGTATTGATACGTTTAGGAAAACGTATTGATACATTCTGGGTGAAGCCAAAGGTATCGATACCTTTGATGAAGGGTATCGATACCTTGACAACATAATAAACAGTAACAGTGCCAAACATATTGATACCTTGGCAAGGGTATCAAAACCTTTGTGATGAAGATGAAGTTTGTTTACGATGAAACGTATCGATACGTTGAGGAAGGTATCGACACCTTATAAGTATAGTGAACAGTAAATGGCCAAATGTATTGATACGTTGGGGGAAAGGTATCAATACGTTGGGGGTATGATGCCAAAGGTATCGATACCTTTGAGGATTTCACAGTCTATTTATGTAGAATCGGGGATCGTATTCACTTTCTCTCTCTATTTTTGATAAAAACCCTTTTCTCTCAACTGTGAAATTGATCTCAGACACTTCTTCACTAAACTCTACCATTTTGGTTCCTATGAACTCAGAACCAATACCAAAACATAGAAACCTCCTTTGATCAGAGTTCTACTTGCCGGTTCAAGAGGAATCGCAAAGAAAGGGTTGGGGTGAACACTAACCGAGAAAGAGAATCAAGTAAAGAGAGACTCAGAACACTTTCACCAGCTTGGATAAGTTCATTCCTAAACTTGTTTCTCCATTCTTAGCCTTTATTGTGTATAAATCGAAAAAAAGAAGATTTAGGTTACTGTTTACAAAACCCTAAAAATTGGGGATTTTCTAATTTATCGTCGGTATCGATAAATTAGAAGGCTTTGATAGCTAGTGATATTGAAATTGATGAAAAATTATAAATAAAGTAGGGTTTGGTATAGGATAGTATATATATAGAGAGAGAAATGATAGAGAGAGAGAGAAAGAGAGAGAGAGAAGAGTATGAGAGTAGTATGAGCATGCATTACATCATGCACGCACGTTGTGTCAGATTATGATTCTGTGTTTGTATATATATTCAGACGCGACAGTCGAGACGAGAGGATCTCTGTCGCGAGGAGGATACCCAATGGGTGATTCCCCACCCCAGAATAGTGAGTGGACATGTATTTATTATTTCGCCTCGGTTATTATTATTTATGATTAATTTATATGCTTGATATAGCATAGGGGATGAATGTATATATATATGGATAGATAACTGAAATAAGGAGGCGATAGATAATGTTGTGTGCTGGATGGCCCTTTGTTTGTGATAGAAATATATTTGTGATGAAACTTGGATTGCCATGAATGTGAGACCAGAGACCTAATGTATATATATATTAATATTGTGATTTTGAGGCCGGATGCCAATTTTATACATGCTAGTAAATGTGGCATAGTTGAGTATAATGGCTGGGGTGTCATATTTGTTTTATATTTTGGCCTTGTAAGCCACCAGTTACTCGATTTGCCCTAATGGGCTATTGAGATTGATTTATGATTTTGTGTTCTATGTTATTAACTATATGTGGGTGATGATTGGTCATACAGCTTATGTGGAGTGGGTGGAATCCAATAGACCTCGGAGTGTGGATTGGCCATACAGTCCAAGGTGGAATGGGTGGGATCCACATGTCTAGGTTAAAGTATGCTAGCCTTATATTGATATGATAGTATCCTAACCAGGGTTGCAGATCAGCCATACAGCTCATATGGAGCGGATGGGATCTTATAGACTGAAGGATATTATACATGGGCACCCACCCCCAATCAGGATTACGGATTAGCCATATAGCTCTGAGGAAGTGGGTGTGATCCTATAGACCGAGGGGTTATATATTTTTGATATTATATCGATTTTTAGACATGTACATGATGCCATATTTCACTATGATTGATTTAATGATTATGAAGAATTACCATAATCAGTGTTGGGCCTCTGATTTCTGTTTTGTTATTTGTCTACTCACTGAGTATTTTCCCAAATACTTACCCCTCACTTTTCATTTCAAGTTAGTGTAGTCGGACGCAGTATAGCATAGTTAAAACGAGACTTCAGCACAGTTTTTCAGGTACTCGACTTAGGTTTTATATTATGGTTCACTGTACGTAAAAACGTGTATAATGAAGTGATTTGATATATTTGGTTTGGCCAAGAATATTTTATAATATATTTTGAGAAAATACAGATGTTGATATATATTTGATTGAAAATCTTCTATTTTGTATTATTTTATTTGAAAATGAGTTTGAAAATAGGTACTAATGTCTTGTGGTTCTAAGAATGCATTCTAAGTGATAGGATATATTTCTGGGACTCACGGTGATTGTCACGTGACCGACTAGAATCGGGGCGTGACAGACCACCCCTCTAATCATTTAACCTTACTCTTATTTACCTGAAACTAAAGGGATGAGGGGAAATGAGTATATGTATATATACTATATGGTTGAACAAATAATTAAAAACAATTATATATATATATATTAACATTAAGTTAACATTTTAAATAACAAGTGGTTTTGAAATGAAATTTAATTGTGAAATAAAAAACTAAGAGAGGCATTTTAAATATTTTAAAACAATAGGCTGTTTATTGAAAATCATTAGACTAGCTTTATTTTTTAGCAATTACTCTGACTAGGATATAATTTATTTATTTAAAAAAACAAATGATACTCATACTTAACTTTTATTAAAAACCTTACTTATTATTGGTATTAGTCTCGAGTAGTCATAGGATGCTCAACATGACTATCTTTAATATTTTTGTACTGGCAATCCACTTTATCACAAATAAGATCGCTATCTTCTTTATATCAGCTCTACCGACACACGACTCATTTAGGCGACCTTTTTTAAGTCTACTCTAGGCGACTACTATCTTGTAATTACAACTTGCTCTTCGACTATATCATTATACGAATCCAAATAAATGATCATAAATCCAAATAGAAATCATTTATATACCCGATCATCATGAAATAAAAAAAAAAAACATTTATATATCATTCATTTATAACATAATCATCTTATCAAAATTTATCATTATTCATAATTTCATCTTCAAAATCATTTTATAAAGATATAAAACTAAAATGAATAATAATCTCAATATATCAA
>JAVXUL010000019.1:3176631-3187101 GCA_035590515.1 Trichilia minutiflora
TTGCTTGTTTAACCTTTGAAACTTGCTGCCTTGTAATTGGACCATTAGGCATGTGTAGCTTGTCTTGCCGTGTATTGCGGCGTTGAACCTCCTTGCCAAGACTGGTTGTATCAATATGTGTCTCCAAAATTTAAAGTATAACACATTATGAAAGTACCGTATACAAATGTTGTTAGTAGCTTGATGTATGATGTGTTCAAGGCCCAACATTTCATAAATAGTTGGATTTTAGAGTAGATACATAGATGATCCTAAAAAAGAATATTAGAAGCTGTAAAATAGATTCTAAATTATATTATAAACATCGCAGATGTAAAATTGATGATTAAATAAGATGATTCACTTAGTCAATGTGTTGATTCTGATTATGCTAGTGATTTAGATAAGCAATGATCAACTATTATATATATATATACTCTTGTAAGAGTTTCAGTGAGTTAGAAATTTATTTTATAGTTTACAATTATTTTTTCTTCCACACAAGTGGAATACATGATAGTTACTGAGGTTATAAAAGAAACTATTTGATTATAATGATTGTCGAAAGATTTGATAATTAATCAAAAGAAGATTATTATTTATTTTAATAGTCAGAGTGTTATTTACTTAGCGAAGAGTTTCATCATTCTATGTTCATATCAAACATATCAAAGTTATATATCACTTTTTATAGGAAATTCTAGAAGAAGGTAGAGTAATAATCTAAAAGATTTGGACTACTAAGAATTTCGTAAATATATTGACTAAGGTTGCGATAATAGTCAAGTTTAGACTTAGATTAATATCTTATAGTTTGATCTCGTCATTTGACACATTTGGAGAGTTTTGTTAAAGAATATGAAAAATTAAAGGCTTTTTGGTTAAAATTGACTAATTCATCAAGGTAGAAATTATTGAAAAATTAGCTTATTGTCTTTTGTATTTTATCCCGCATCGAAAGGGTACGAGTATTGATAAAAACTATGGTCCATATAAAGAGACCAAGGGTTTAGTAATGGTCCACATTTGTAAAAAGATCTTTTCATCAGTTTGGGTATTTATGGTAGTGACTAAAAATTTGTAATATTACCAATTAGGCTTAAATATTTTAGAATTTATAGTTTGACCTAAATATTTTGAGTATTTTTAATTTGACTCAAAATTTTGTAATATCTGCAAAAGTTAAAAATAATTAATTTTTTACAACAATCGACGTATCGACTTTTATTTTATATTATTTACTACTTTGTAGTTTATTATTATATTTTAATAGCTAACATGATTAATAGTTGTGGTTGTTTAATTTTAAAATTTTTGTTTAGTTTGATTTTAGGAATTCCATATTTTATCGTGGCACAACAGGTGATATTAAAATGAAGGCTTGGATTGTTAGTTGCTAGTTATTAAATATAATAGTTTATTTGGAGTCAAGTATCGTTAGAGATTGTGATATTGAGTTGTATTTGCCCAACTAGTTATATGGTATAGAAATAGTTTTTAAAAATACAAAAATAGATGTGAGAAATTTGATTGATGGCAGAAAGTCAGAAACTCTGGTGTTCTTTATTTAGGTTATTCAATAAGCTATTATGGAATATACTTGCACAAATATATTATGCTAATAAATTATATGTCTGGAAAAAAATCTATTTAAAAAGATTAAATTTTAAATAGAACGATTTATGACCGAATAATCTTACTTAAAAATTGATATGATATAATTTATTAGTACAATTGTTCATATTCTATTCACCTGTACAATATAATAAATTTGGTATTGTTTGTGGAAATGGCGTGAGTTACACAACACTTTCCTTATTGGTCTCTCCTACTTCCCATTGATATTCTGTAAGTTCTAACCTTTTTCTTCCTGAATTACAGGACACCTTATCCTTCTGGTCAAATGCAGTTACCGTCTCCTTCACCAACTCCATTTTCCAGCTCATGTTATGAGTTGCAGTCACTTTATATTGCTGTGAAGTAGTCATGTCTTCGTTTTCAGAATGACATCTTTTCAGCAATGATTGGGCTAGAATTTGGAGGTTTATTCTTCCAGTTTCTGAGACCTTGTCTAAGACTTGAAACAACCATTGACGGTAATCCAATAGGTTCTGCTTGCCATATGTGGAGTCCCAAAAGGTGATGGTAGAGTCTGAAATGGAAGAATTTGGGTGATCAACAGTTTTTTTCAAGGACGCATGCTTGTAGATAGTTTTAGGAAGGAAGAATTGAAGATTATTGGTGGAAGACTTCTCTGTAAAGAATTTAATATTTTCAATCCACAGTAGTTCAAGCAGATCCTTGGTGCTTTTATCCAGTATCTCGACATCTAAAGTCCATTGAAGCAAAGGATAGGAGATTTCCTGCAAAACGATAGTTGTGGAAAATTTGAACTTAATGTTCAACAGGAGATTATTGTCTTTCTCCCTTAATCCTTGCTCTCTTGCTTTAGAAGGAATTTGAGCAAAGAAAAAGAATGATTAATGAAATAGTGTACTTTCCATCACATTATTGGTTTTTGAAATGATGGAGCACATCTTTACATTTTCAAAATGACTTCCCAACTTAAAACGTAAGGAGCTCGAGCTTGCTTGTTCTTGTCATGGGCACCACGAATGATGCTACAAGGTTTTAATCAAAATCAGTATTACTTTCAACAACAGGTCTTATAGATTTATTTAAATTACTGAACAAAAGCATATTGTAGACCTAAAAGCTTGACCAAAAAGACTATAGTGAAGGAGTTTTTCCATATATACTGTGCCCAACAATTGAAGTTGAAAAGTACAAACCTTGAAAAATGGAAGAATATGTTACTGCAAGACAAGGCAACTAACAAAGCTTGCCAACATAGAAAATTCCCTGGAACTCGCCGATATGAGACAAAAAGGACAATGAAATAATCTGAAAGAAGAAATAATCAAATCTCAATGCATATGTTGACAGCTTTGGGAAACATACCTTGCAGTCATAGGATTGGCTAGTAACTCTTCTCCTATCTTCATCCTTAACAACTTCATATATCTGTAAAATGCCACATGAATCATAAGCAGTGGCTATTAGAGGAGATAAAATGGGGAAAAAAATTCATCCCCTTCTATTTCGCAATAAGGTTCATTACATAGCACAGAAATAACATTTCATCGGTAATCTAGCATCTAAAATTCATTCTAACTTCAATTTTCAACACATTTAATTATTCCATTTCAAAATGCCAAAACCAAGGAACTAAACCTCTAACCTTTATTCGGACACATTACGTATGAAAGCAGGTTAAGCAAAATACAGAATGGTGTTGAAAGGATTTGGGTTGGCATTGAAAATTTAGTAGCCTCATGGGTAAAAACTTTTCTGATTTCGTATCTTCTTATTAGTTAATCATTGGTTTGATAAAAAAACACTCAGGAAGCCCTTGTGGTTCTGAAATGTTCATAGATTATGCTAGATTTCCATTGAATAGGATTCCCCATATCTCAATTTTCTATGGATCAATCATGGATATAGCCAAAGCTTCTAGTAGAAATTTTGTCTTGAAAAATTATAGATTGCACTAAAGTAAATACTAGCTGGACTCAAGAGAGAAACCAAGTCAGCTTTGCCGCAGAGCTTAATGTTGAAAACAAAAATTCAGATCTTATATTTTTTTTTCCAATGAAGAACACAAGTAGGGCAGAAATTTAGTTTCTCCCAAAATGATCCACCAGCAATCTAAGGTTAGCATTTAGAAGTTAGATCTCCAGTGAATTGATGCTTTAAAATAAAGAGAGTCAGTAATTACCTGGTAGCAAGTTCGGCAAGATTATTGATGCAACGGGGGATGTTACAGCCAACATCATGTTTATTTTTGGTTGACCATGGACTTACTTCTGAAATAATGAGATGTTGCACGACAAAAATCAAAACTTCTCTAGCTAAGCATAAAAGATTAAGATACAGATCCTTACAACTTGGATCAACTTCAATGCTACCCTCACACATGGAGTTACTGCACCTACTTAACTTTGAACACATGCACTCAGGAAAACTCATTCCAAGGAAATAAAGTTTTAAGGCACTAACAGTACCATAAAGTGATTTCCACACTTCAATAAGTTGTTCAAGCTCAGCTTTTCTCTGTAATGGAACAATAGATTTTTCCAACATGGTCCTAACTTCAATTGCAGTAGGGTTTTGTGGGAGGCAAGAGCATACAGCAAATGGGCAGGAAAAAAGATGGGATATAGAAATATATTTGATGCCATCAAAATACATTTTTCATGTTGAAAGATCCTTCTCACTATCTATCCAGTCTATCTGCCCTTTAGTTATTGCCATCCATATTTGCTAGTAGTTATATCTTATGTGTTTATACAGAAAACCAATAGTGGCCACAAGAATTTCCAGGGGATGATATGGTGAAAATAGAACTTTAGAAAACTTGTGAAATCACTGCAGAACAAACTCCATTTGTGGTGTACCAAAATTTGACTGAACCACCACCACACATATAGATGATGATTAAATAAACCACAGGTGAAACCATATCCATGTAACTGACTGAATAGAAACCTAGAAATTTTTTCATATCTGAAGTCATTATTGGATGGCAGGATTTCAATGCACTTCAGATCTAATGCTACCTTGTACTGGAAAGATCCCAATATAGAAGGTTCTGACTCCTCAGTGACAGCCTCCACAAACTACAGAGAAGCATGATGCATGTCTTTATTGTGAATTCCTTCTGAATATATATCTTCAAATAACTTTCTTGTGAGGTTTAATATTTAGTTCAAACACAATATAATATATTTATAATCAATGTACTGATTTCTGAACTCCTTTTTGATCCTTTAAACAGATATAAATATCCTTAAGGCAGTAACATATGCTAAATTCCTTACTTCAAAAGAAACTTTGCCTGTTGACAGATGACTAGCAGTAATATTAATCATACTTATGAAGAATTCAAACTCACTAAGATCCCATTGCAACCATGTGATTGGGTACTGCTCCCATGAGCATTGAACAAATATTGGAAGTCTAAGCGTCGAGGTTCTAGCTGGTAAATGATCAGTTACCAAGCCACTCCTGTCGCAGTACATATCTTTGCACTTTACTAATATAAAATCACCAAGCAGTTCTAGGCACATATTCCATAAGAAGATATTCTTACCATGATGCCCAATTTGAAACACTGCTTCAAAGATGGGATCTAATACAAGTCTCATCACCAATGGACTATTAATAGAGGTATCAAGTTTAATGTTGCAGATAATACCATGTGTTCAAGTAGGACGAGTGAACGGGTACCTCACATTTACTCAAAATGATGCCTGCTAGAGGTGTCATTACGGGCTTTATGCTTTGGGGCAACCAATCTTCTTTGATGTCATGACAATTCACATCAGATTTTTTAACTGTTTGAAGCCCATTCTTGTCGGCTCTGTTTGTCTTACAAGGTAGTACTGACAGGTGAATAAGAGTATCAGTAAGAACTGCCCAGGCAACCTGAAAATCAAGGCATAGAACAGTATAAGGACGAATAATATCCACATGTCAACAAGGAAACTTCTGAAATACAAGAATATTAACATATATCAAGAAGAATTGGTTATTAGCAATAGATTGCTGACCAGGTGAGAGTATTGATTAACTAAATTCATGGAAGCTAGCCTCATCCTGAACTTTAGGTTCAAGCTGCAACAGGAGCAAAATTAGCTTGACAATTTGGGGCTCGTCATCTCAAGCTCAAATTAAGGAACAAGCCTAGCCAATATTCAGGACCCATGAATGAATTTGCTGTGATTAGTACAGGAGTTGGGTTTAGGATTAAGGCAAATATTCAGGACCCATGAATGAATTCACATCATCGCAAAGATCAAACATGAAAGGTAGAATAAAATTGGAACTATTTGACACACATTATACTAACATTCTCTTTCCTTAGTAGGTAAGGATTCTTAAAAGACAACTAGCTTTCCTGTCCAGATATTAATGAGTGGTTGAGAATGGCAATCAATTTACATACAACAAAATTCACTTTAAACTATACCAGTGAAGCCATCTGGACTTGTGGGCTGTTATCTGAAAATGTAAGCTCAGCATATCGTTGATCAAATGTCTGCTTTGCTTCACAGTATAAGACCCTAATAGCCGAATGAAACACCCCCATGCTTGAATAGTTTGAACTTTCATCCCCTGGCTCATTAGATCTTTCATTCTGGAAAGTAACGTTTGCTTCATATCTTCAACAAGAGTCTGTTTAAAATTGATTTAACCACATACAAAAATTTTAGATGATAAGATAATCCACATATAAAAGTTGCCAAATCGTTATGCTTTTCTTTTTCTTTTGTCTTTTCTTTGTTCAAGTACTTAACACCACTTTATCAAAATCAGGCTCCAGACCAACATCTCATGTTTCTGCTTTAAGCAATCAAGCCAGTTAAGTAAAACATGGATTTAATTGGGATAAGATGAACATAAATATATAAGAATTTTAACTAACATATTTGGCATTATTGTTCCTGTTAACCATTAAGTAACCATACACTCAGGTTATTCTGCATAAAATTTCGATACTCAAGACTCTGTTTGTCCTTCAGATGTTCAGATGCCTTGTTATTTTACATTGGAAAATACATTATGAAATTGGATGAGCCATTGAAGCAAATGATAAGTTTCCCTTTGGAGATAAAGGCTCATCAAATTATTCACCTAATGGAACCCAATAGAGTGTTACCCAATCTCTTATATTTTTGACAACAGATACGAGATTGGCAATTTGTGCATGCCCCAATTTCTAATGAGTCCTGTTGACTTAACAGATCTATAAATTTCATTTAAACATATGATATTTTGATGCCTCAGCAGTAATAATACAAGTTACATGTATCATAAAGTTTTCATTCTAATTTAAATTATGAAATCAAACCTCACAAAATATTGACTTCAGAAACATAACACTGGTAATGGTACAGTAGAAATTAGTTTAGGCTGACGAATTTTTAAAAAACAAAAAGTCATTTCCAATTTTAGCCTTAAGAATTTACTAAGATAAAAATAATGCTGCCATCAGGACCTGCTATGGTAATGGAAGCTAATAACATGTTCTTTGAAATCGTACATATGACAAAAGGTTCACAAAGGATCTCAAGACATTGAAACCATTTAGATGATAATGTTATTTGCATTGGAAGCAGAATACCAATGTGCTCTCTACAGACCTATATGTGCTTGATAACTTATATTTGATAAAAACAGGGGCTAAGAACAAAAGCATAAGCTCATTGGTACTATACTACACCTTGTACAGAGCTAGCCTAGGACGAAATACTATAGACTTGATCTTCAACATACATCTTTCTGACATGTCCCTTTCCTTCCTATCAACGCTGAGAAGCCCTCTAAATATAGGAGGAGCCCATATATGTGACAATTCTCTCATTCGTTCACTTAATTGAGCTGATAAGTTCATCACAGCCAATTACAGCACATCAAAAAGTCATTGAAGATTGTTATGTTTTTTATTGTAAATGCAACTTATATATTAATAAATTATTACCTCTTATGAATTACCCAAATAGACGTTATATGTGTTACTTGATTATGATAATAAGAACTACTTGTAATATGTGAAGATAAAGAATTAGTATGTATACACACTCCAAGTACTCATATGGCAGGGTTGCATAGTTTTGTTCATTTACATAACCTTGGATTACTAACTGTTATAACTAGTCTTATATCTGTCTTTGTATGTATACAAACATTATTCATCATTAAGACCTGTGCATGCAATGATATATCCAAAACTAACGAAAATGGTGAATGTGGTAGCTGAATCTCACCAAGGCAGCCACACATTGCCACATGTCCAACATATAGTAAAATGATTAAAAAAATTCCCTAAGACCGAAAAGGAAATGAGTAAATAATAAAATAAACTGGAATATTGATGAGGAAAGCTTCAATGATAGAAGTAAAGCATTCAAAAATAGCCAAATTGACTATCAGAAGGAATCATTAACAATTTTGAAGGATGAACAAATATTGCTAAATATTAGTTCCAGTTGAGTAGTGTGGCGGCAAATTAGGTAGATGGACAGAGTCAAATGACAGCATTAACTTTAAGGTTGAACAAAAGTTAATCTAGATGCTTCATTCAAAATCACCATCAAATGGTCCCAACTGCTGCATCAATCCAGTAGTAATGTGTGGATTATGGGAATTAGTTATTTCCCACCAAAATTTATTTATAAATATTCTTGATTTTAAATTTTTGAGACAGCTAATCATAATCTCTTTGAGGCAATTTTTTTTTTTAATGATTGAGTGAAACACTGTCTGACTTAAGCATCAGATATTCTTTTGCTTGTTATGAATTTTTTCACCTAAAGAGGGTGAAAAATTAAGAGCAAAATGAGCCAGGTTTAATGAGGGGCAGAGTGATCTAATTCGTGACACTTGGAATTCAGTGTGAATTTAGAATGAATATACTTATCTTGGAGAAGTAAAATACTTTAATATTAAGATGTGTGTGTTTAGATAGCATCATTATTAGATGTGCCAATATATGATTCCTTTGTTCAAGTAGATGCCCATAATTATGCAACTACTCACATCCAGGATTTTAAGATCGATTCCCACTTTCTTTTTCCCGGGTGGAAAACATGATCTGTAACACAATGGTACAAATAATGCATAGATTTATGAATGACTGTATTAGTCAATTGATACAAAATGAATTTCTCTGAAGTACCATAAGAAAAAGCTTGGTGTCAAATATGAGTCCCAAATCCTTTTATGTGAAGAAAAAATCTTCTCAAAGAGGCCTACTAGATCTCTTTTGTGTATTTTTATTAGAGGCAAGGTATGTATTGGAATTCACCAATTTATCTTTATCATTACGGGAAATAAGAAATTTTATTAAATCATCTTATGGTTCCAAAACACCTATCAACTCAGATGGAACCTATGACAACTAAGTGTACCTGAATAGCCTCAAATGTTGTTGACAGAGAACCAGTAGGGTTGTCAAGGGCATGAACAATTGCTTGCATGCTAGAACTTATGCCCCCAAATTTTGGATAGATATACACCATACGCCTAAATTACAGACTGACTGCTGTTAAGAGACAGACAAGTCAGAACATTCTTATCAAAGGGGACTAAAAAGAGAGAAGACTACCGTTCTTCAGTAGCAAAATATTACCTTCGTTCTTGTGGCCATAATTAGTCTGGTCAGTGACTGTAATACCAAACTGGCATCATCGGCTACAATATGAAAAGTGAAAAAAATATTTGAGTATAAAAAGCCTTTTCAGTTGAGAAACGAAGAAAAAGAGAAAGCTAGAGGCCAACAACAATTTGCAGTTTAATTCCTCCATAAGTTATATACAACTTCAAAAGTTCTAGAATATGTGGAACTCCAAGAGCATGTAAACTAAAACGTAACCAGTAACTGAAATATTGAGAGTAACAACATAAGCACACATACTCAAAATAGTGGCACGAGGGATGGATGGTATATCGTGAATCCCGAACACTTCACAAAGCCAGTGCCGCACTAAATAAACAAAACAACACAACCCATTAATTAACATCCATGACCAATCCAATCAATACAATAGTATAGAAAAACATAAAATTGAAATTAAATACACTAGTATAGAAAAACAGAAAATTGAAATTAACATCATAAAAATGTTCATATAATCTATTTTAAAAGTATTACAGGCTAACAAGTGAAGTTATTCATTTTTCTTAACCTCTCAAAGACAACCATTGAAATTTAGAAACAACTAGCCATACTTAATTCTTACGTCTCTTCATCATCATCAAAGATATCATCCACGACTGAAGCTATAAGAATTGGAGTTTTTTGAGTTCGTGCTTGAATTAAAGACGGATTGGTATCAGATTGTTTGTGAAAGTTCAAGAGAGAAGAGTAGCCGAATGATTTTTTTGATTTGATGCTTGGATATAGTAGACATTTGATGTATTCCATTTGATCTGAGGAAGTCAATAGATATCGTTGCCAAGATTTTGGGAATCGATTGAAGAAAGAAACCCTAATTTCGAGTATTTCAGTTTGTGAACAATTTTCGCGCCAAAAGGAGATGGGCACCAGTCTCGGGAGTTGGCGCGTTTCAGTAAAGGGCCTGTTTGGTTACGTAGATATTTGTGCTCTATTTATTTGAGAGTATGTTAAAAATTCGCTTCAAAGGAAAATGGCGCGTAGAGCTGTTCAAAAAATTCGATTTTTTAGGGTATCAATCTGAATTTAAAATTAGGTATCTAAAAAATAGGATATCGATTTAATTAGGATCTGAATCTGATCCAAAAATTTAAATTCGATTTAATTAGGATCTGAATCTGATCCAAAAATTTAGATTCGATTTAATTAGGATCTAGATCTGGATCTGGTCTTAGTAAATAGGGTACCGGTTTTAAACAGGTACCCGATTTTTATTAATAATTTATTTTAAAATTTTAATTATTATTATTATT
>JAVXUL010000019.1:3202321-3221611 GCA_035590515.1 Trichilia minutiflora
CAAATAATTATAATCAATTGTTATTATATTAATTATTTTGCTAATTATATTTGATTTAATCAGTGATGCGCCTGGGAAACACAACTTTGAGCTTCTAAAGAAACTTGTTCTACCAGATGGGTCCATTCTTCGGGCCCTCTTGCCTGGCCGCCCCACTCGTGATTGCCTCTTTTCTGACCCTGCAAGAGATGGAGTCAGGTAATGGCATGAATTGTGCTAATTTTGCTTAGCTTATTCTAGTTTCATACTGAAATGTCATATCCTATGATGATCATGATATGAAATTTACTCATTAACATTATTATATTTCATGGTTTCAGCTTGTTGAAGATATGGAACATGAACAAATACACTGGAGTGCTCGGCGTGTACAATTGCCAAGGAGCAGCTTGGAACAGAACTGAAAGGAAGAACATATTCCACCAAACCAAAAGCGATGCCATAACCGGGTATGTAAGGGGCCGTGATGTTCACCTCATTGCCGAAGCCGCCACGAACCCCACTTGGAAAGGTGACTGTGCAATCTACTATCACCGGTCTGGTGGACTCCTCACCCTGCCTTACAATGCAGCAACTCCGGTGTCCCTCAAAGTCCTTGAGCATGAAATCTTGACAGTCACACCCATCAAAGTTTTAGCCCCCGGGTTCAGCTTTGCACCTTTGGGTCTTATTAATATGTTCAATGCTGGTGGTGCTATCGACGGGCTGAAATATGAGGTTCAAAGTGGTGTTAAGTTATTAGAGATGGATGGTGGATATGAAAGTGTTGATCAGAGAGTAGAGAATTGCAGCAATGAATTGGTGGGGAAAGTTTTGATGGAGGTGAAAGGGTGTGGTGAGTTTGGTGCCTATTCATCTACCAAACCAAGAAGGTGCATCGTGGATACCAATGTGGTTGAATTTGAGTATGAGTCAAATTCTGGATTGGTGACATTTAGATTGGATAATTTGCCTGAGGAAGTTAACAAAGTTCATTTCGTGGTTGTTGAGTTATAAATATATGTACTAACATGTTAGCTTAGAGATTATAAGGTAGCAGAATTACCAATGTGGTTAGCAGAGTGGGGTGCTTGTGTGGAAGAGATTAGCCATTTTTCACCCCCTTAAAATTATGTTTACGTATTCGATTTTATGATGAATTTATGTAATAAGTGGGGAAGGAAATACAATTGAAATAAAGGTTCTCTCGTTTCTTATTAACCAATCTTGCGAGTCCTTTATTATACAATATGATTGTGAGTTCCTGAAAGATGCACCTGAATTAATGGACAAAGAAATTAACACATAAAGTACCAATTAAAAGAACAAAAAATTTCACCCTTACAAAATCTCGTTCAAGCTACAAAACGCTCTCTTGGCCTTACAGAAAACATATGTTCTTGAACTGAATAAAAAAATTCAATCCCTTGGGTTTATACACACATGCACGACTAACAATTAAAAACATCGCAAAACAAAATGAGTGGGAAAATTCTATCATATTCAAGTTTGGAATCTACAATCAGTCATCAGGCAAATTCAGAATACATCCACTACCTTTACCACATATGCATTAGAAAGATTAACAACATGAAGGCTTCTTTCCCTTAAATAGAAGAGATGGCAAAAATCAAATAAAATCAAAACATGAATGCATATGAGCACATACACTCACATGCCCTGGGGATTCTGCAGACAAAACCCAAAAACCTTGGGAACGTAAGCCTTCAGAACAGCTCGCTAGTAGGAATATCTTCATGTCCAAGCAATCCTTACAAAATGTTACAAAATGATATAAGCCTAATTCACTGACAACTTGACAAGTAGTAGCTAAAACTAACATAACAATCATCCTACCATCATCATACATGGGATGCTCTGTTAAAAGCCATCACCTATATCTAAAATTCCATTTTCACGAGTGCATTTGATGCTTCTGACGACCCATACTGAAACCAATCCTTGGCACATACAAGGGCTTCCACCGTCTCTGGTCGTAAAGAACTCCTGTACCCATCCACCTCTTTGCTAACTGTATCAAAAACAGAGTCTGGACCAACAGAGGATACAGGGATTGACAATATATCACGAGCCATCTTTGAAAGGGTGGGATACTTCATCTTGTTCAATTTCCACCAACCCAACACATCAAAATCTTGCACACGAGGCAACAAAGACTCGTCCAGATATTGATCCAGCTCTGATTTCATCTGATGGCTAGTAGTCTCCATGATATACATATCGAAATCTGTCAGTCCATGATCGGACAATAGAGTTCTTCCCTGAGATTCTTCTGTTGCCATATTGTTTCCGGCATTTCCTTCTTCTGCATAGGTAGGAGTTAGAGGCAAAGGAAGGGACACATATTCAAGATACAGTTCGTGGATTCCATCATCAACGATCTTGATGTAAACCGGACCATCTTCACCATAAATTTTTGTGAAACTGAATTCAACAAGTTTCATCTTGAACCGAGGATCCATGACAACAGCAATTGCCAGAACCAGGCAACAATCCTTCCAGTATTTATCAATTTTCTCTAGCATTGCTTTGGTAAAACTGTTGACAAATGAATCCTCATTCATGACAGCACGAGTCAAGTCTGACAGAATCTTCCATGCTTCATGAAAGAATGTAATAGCAGTTGGGTTAGTCGTACTAGTATTAGTCAGGATGTTGGCTGCATCAAAGAGAGGTTTCAAGGCTGCACACAGAGCCTCAACTAGCTTCCAGTCTTCCATGGATGGAGCTTCCTTGTAGTCAGGATCAGAAGTATCCAAGCAAGAAAACACTTCTTTCAACTCAGAAGCAGCCACCAGCATCTGATATGTTGTGTTCCACTTAGTTTGGTCATCAAGTGATAGGCTCTTTTCACTAGGGACTTGAAGTTGCTGCTTCAGCTCAAGAAACTTTTCTTCATGAGATTCTGACATCTTAACATACTTTACACTCTCACGAATTTTTTTGACAATTTCTCGCCCAACAGCTAATACATCTTTTGCCATGCTGCTCAAAGTACGAGCAATGCAATTCCCAACCAATAACTGACCATTGAGAATGAGGGGATTCTTGATGCATAATAAAGGCCTGAGATATTCAAGACCAGCTTCACTCAGTGGATGATTAAAAGTAAGAGAAAACACCCTGCCCTCTAAACTCCAATCAGAAATGCAAGCTGCAACAGCATGACTGAAAGCAGTGTCTGATTCAGGATAGGGCTCCATCACGACATTGAGAATCCGCCTCTGCAACTTCCAGTCACTATCAATGAAGTGTCCAGTTATAAAAACATACCCTAAGCTTTGGCTTGAAGTCCACAAGTCAAGTGTAAGGCTAAATCGCCCGGGTATGCCCTCAATGAACTTCATAAGACTTTGTTTTTCTCTCAGATAAGTGGCAACACAATCCCCTTGCACGGTGTTGAAGCTCACCCTGTCAAACCGAGGCTGAAGATTTTGTACAAAAGTTATAAATCCAGGGTGTTCAACCATATGAAGAGGGTAGTCATGCATGATGATCATCCTAGCAATTTCATGACGGCAACGGTCCTGATCAAAAGAAATGTAAGGCAAGCTAGGGGATCTGTAGCGCCGTTTTGGAGGGTCACTTCCACCCATCCTTGGGGTATATGGGGTTAACTGATTGTTATCCTGATTACGTAGGAGTGCTGGGCAGGTTCCCTTGGCAATGTGGCGTTTCAGGTGACTAGTACCTGCCACTTTTGAACCAGTGCTATATGCAAAACTTTGCTTGCATTGCTTACAGCAAGCTCTTCTGCATCCAGCACTAACAGTTTCAATGGTGAAGTGCTCCCAGACTATTGACTTCTTCTTCCTCCGCTTGTTAGGTTGAGTTTCTGGACTGGTCACCTCATTGTTAGGCAGTGTACTCACAATTGCCAGAGTGTTGTTATGCTGTGTCTCTTGAGTTTCAAGTGCATCGTTATGCTGAGTCTCTTGAATTGCAAGTGCATCATTATGATGCTCTGACACTCTCAAGTCACTGTTTGAATGTTTTTCAGTAGTCATCATCACATCATTAGGCTGTGTTTCAGCGTTCATCATGGCTTCGTGAGGCTGTGTTACTGGGTTCATTATCTCATGGAGAGGCTGTGTTTCAGAGTTCATCATCTCATGATGAGGCTGTGATTCAGGGCTAATCATCTCATCGTGAGTCTGTTTTTCGGGGTTCATCATCTCAGGGTAAGGCTGTGTTTCAGTGTTCATCATCTCAGGGTGAGGCTGTGCTTCAGGATTCATCACTGTATCCAGATGTTGTGTTTCGGGATCCATCATTGTATCCAGAGTCTGTGGTTCGGGGTTCATCATCATATCCTGAGGCTGTGTTTCTGGGTTTATCATCACATCAGTAGGTTGTTGAACTTCAGGATTCATCATCACATCATTATGTTGAACTTCAGCATTCATTGTCGGATCAGTAGGTTGAACTTCAGGATTCATCTTTGGATCAGTAGCTCGAACTTCAGGATTCATCATCAGATCATTAGGTTGAACTTCGGAATTCACTATCTCATCGTTAGATTCAGCTTCGGCATCTATTGTCACATTGCTTGGCTTGGCTTCATGAGTCAACACTGCATCACTAGGTCTGGCTTCGTGAGTCATCTCTGCATCGTTTGGCTGTGCTTCAGGAGTTATAATCACATTGTTATCAGCCTGTGTTTCAGCAGTGGTAGCCATGTTGCCTGAAAATCAAATTCCTGAGTGGTGAACAGAAAAAAAAGACACAAAGTAGTTTAGATAAAATGATAACCAATATTTTTTGAATTCACAACAAGAAAAGTGTTTGAAATGAATCATTACATATAACACTGCTGCTTAATTACACTTAAATAAGATGTAAGCATAGTAACTAAAATACATATTGGGAACCTTCATTACATCTACATGGAACAACAGCTGAATCGGTGCTCCAAACGATAAATCTGACACAGAGAGACATACGGCATAAGAAAGCATTCTAGGTATGAGAAAAAATGTCTCAGCTTTTCTCAAGATAAATCC
Source organism: Trichilia minutiflora (assembly GCA_035590515.1). NCBI lineage: Eukaryota > Viridiplantae > Streptophyta > Magnoliopsida > Sapindales > Meliaceae > Trichilia > Trichilia minutiflora. The sequence goes on from JAVXUL010000019.1 coordinate 3,207,325, forward strand.
GACGCAGATAGAGACATGTAAAGCATACGAAAGCATTCTACGTATGAGAAAAACCATCTCAGCTTGTTTCAGCTTTCAACAGACAATAATATCAGGATGCCTGAATTACAAGTATTTCGACATGTTCAACCGATCTGCTGCTTAAAGCAAGAATTTCAACTAGCATGAATGAAGTGGAATGAGCAATTAACTATTTTGCGGCCCCTCATTCTACAAACCACCAAGCAATATACAAGGTTCACTACCAAACAAATCATTGTTCAAAATTAGAATATCAAGTGTTTGGTCCAATAACACACTCCAAACCATTATTCTCTAAACAATTACAATGTTCAAGGCAATATTCTAAGCTCCCTTGATTGACACGGCAACACAGTATATGCAATCGTTCTATCCAATAAACGGGACAGTGAAGAATTATGTTCCTTAAATTTATTGCAACCACGTAATTGCTCAATAAAGGAGACAAATTCCCTATTCCTTACATTTAGTTTTGTCTCAGTTAGCTCATAAACAAGCCAACAATTTAAAACGTCAACCACAGCTATTACAACACAACATGCAAACAAGTCCTTCAAAAGCTCAGATTCAATTTTAACTGGTGCCAATGTTATAATTTTAACTTCCATTCCATAAGCCTAACAACAGTCCGCCACATGACAAGCCAGATTCTCAAAGGAAGCCATCCTTCTTAGTAGAAAATTACAGGGCCCATGACTTGGCTGGGCTCAGGCCACTTACATGTGTAACAGTAATCCTAACTTCTCAGGTTCCATATGATAAAGTCCATCAAGGATACTCATTATACTGTTTCACATACACACATACATAGTCATAAGTCAAGCACGAGCAAGGGTTAAAATAGGTATTTCAAATTTTAAAAGGCTAAAAGGGTAAAAGCAGAAACAGATCTAGGGTTTGATCATGCTTGGGCTTCATAAAAATTTTAACGAAACAAGCCCAGATCAAGAAGACATCGATCACGATCAAGAACGAAACAGATCCAGTCAGATCAAGAATACCCACTAAACTTACACATAAAAACATGTTATTAAACAAATTAATCCAAAACATGGAAAAAACTAACAGTAATTAACAGAAAATCAATTTCCTTCAACCTGTATACAAAGTAAATCCAGTAATTCCTTAATCAAGCAACCAATTTTTCAAACCACCATCACAGACACAAAATCGAAAAACTCGTACACATAAAAAGGTAAAACAAGAACAAACCAACTGAATACCAAAGGAGAAGTCAACAAATACAAAGTTATGATTCTGGATCATTTCATTACCCGACGTAATCCCCCAAAGATTGGATCTTTCTCCGCACAAAAAGCTTAGAGACCGATTTCCAGGTCTCTTCCCCGTCGATCTCTCGATCTAGGGTTTTGCAGAAGAGAGAGAAAACGAGGAGACCGAGAGAGAGAGAAAGAGAGAATTGGGCTTCGGAATTGGGACAAACCCGAGAAACCTAATTGGACCTAACAGAGAAAGCAAAGAGTCTTCGATTTGGTTCAAAGGGATAAGGTTTGGTTTTGGTTTGGGGGAGGAATAGATAACAACCGAAAAGTTAGGGAAGGGTATTATTTTTGGGCATGGACTATCTGACTTTTTTCATGGTCCAATTATAATTATTTTCATCATTTTTTTAATCTGTTTTTTTTTTTTAATTTATTACAAAATGGACCACCAAAGCCCACACCACGTTTTGGTATTTGAAATTTCGGATTACGTGTAGGGTCTGTATTTTAGCCCACCGAATGTTAATGGACGGTTTTTGTTGCTGTGAGTGGACCCACTTGCCGTTGTGTTTTCTGTTTCTGCTTTCTGGAAAGAGTCGACCGAAAACGATGACTTCATCTTCATGTTCGGTATTTTCAAATTTGTCGTTAGCCCAGTCACAGACGTCCCTCAAAATCTTATGGTGCTGTTTGTGATTGTCAGGTCTTACGGTTTAGATTACTTGATCCAATTAGAAGGTTTCGAATTCGATGGGGGAATTCTTTTGAAGTGCTGGAGGCTCTCGAATGTTGAATGTTTGAAGTTGGTTGGAGGGTATTTTTGTTATTTTATGTTAAATTTCAACTTTAAGAGTGTATTACATAGGTTTAAGAGTATTGAGTTGATTTTGACTCCCATCTAAAATTATTCAAAATTAACATATTTTAATAAATTCAAATTTTGATTAATATATAATTTTTAATATAAAATTTTATTTATTTGATTTTTATAATTTAATTATGAATAAATTGCAGAGTTAATAATATTAAATATTATTTTTTAATTTTATACCTCAATTATTAAGTTATAATAAAAATTATTTGTATCAAATTTAAGTTAAGAAAACTTGACTTTCTTTCTCTATATATCCTTTTAATAGTCATTTTAATTTTATAAAAATTATTTAAAATCATAATAAAAATCTTAAAATAAATTTTATCATTATAAATTGTTAATGTTACTGTCGCATATAACTTATACATAACAATTGTCATAAGTCTTTGATATTTATCTAGAATGTACATTAAAGACCTCTAAGATATGTAGGTATCTGATAAAATAATTCAAAATATATTATCAAATATATTCAAAATTGTTAGTCTAAGATATCTTGGTATTTTTTATTAAAACAATGTGTGTGTATATATATAAAGAAGTTATTTTTGTTCATATGTGATAGGTGTAAAGTACTTTCTTTTTCTAATTATACTAATGAATGTAGTGAAAAGTTGTTTAAATCATGTCAATCATTAATTAGGGTTTAATCAAATCAATAAGCTATTAGGGTTTGATTTCAAGAAATTGATCAAATCAAACTATAAATCACTAACTTTTAGTGATTAATTGATGAAGACTAAGATTTTAGATCCCTAATGATTTTCCTTGTATTGGTTGTGAAAGAGAAAGGAGAGAGCTTGGTGCCTTTGTTTTTCAATTCTTGGAAGAATGAAATTTTCTATACAATAATAAAAATTTGACCTCAATATATACTTAAGCACTAATGACCTAAATGTCCTCATCATTTGATTCAATGACAAATAGGTTCTAAAGCTTATCCAACAAATTTAGTAATAGTTAAGCATTAAATAATAAGTTTGCTTATATTAAATTTAATGTCAAACTTGTCTTGAAGGTAATCAAACAACTTTTGATTAACTTTAATTAATTCTATTTATATTCTTTAATATTAATGAAATATTATAACTTACATTCACTTACATTCGAAATAATTTAATAAGCTATCGATTTTGTTAAATAATTTAACGTATAAATGGTGTACTCTTTTTTGGTCAATTATTATTAGTGAGAGTGTTAACTCTCTTAGTAGATAATAACTAATAATTCTCTTTTTATAAGCAAAGATAATCATACAGTTATTGCTTGTAACATCTCGAATTCACTGCAGAGTTAGTCATGAGCCAAATCGATCTCATTGATCCCATTCGAACTCTTCAAATGCTTAACGACTATGATTAACATATAATAATGTGTTATATGTAAATTATATTATATTTTTGATGATGAAATAAACTTAAATAATGTTGATATTGATAATGAAGCATTAAACAAAATTGATAAACAAATTTGATGAATTATAGATTTGTTTGTGAAAATGAATTGATCATGCAATAGTTTTTTTAATGAACTTTATGAAAATAAAATTTATAATATTTAATTTATCCTTGAATTAATTTATGAATGGCCATATTACTCTTATAATTTTTGTGTTGAGAAAGGTATTAAATTTACAGAAAACTGGTCAAAGTATCGATACATAAAGGATGAAGTATCGATATATATATAATACTATTAAAGGACAAGTATCGATACATGTGAACAAAGTATTTATACATGACTGTAAGGAATAGCACATATCGATACCCTGGTGTGAAGAAAGTCGAAGCAGTGCGAAAACGGATGAAGTATCGATACATGCACTGTACAAGAAATAAAGTATCGATACTCTTAAGGGTAAGTATCTATACGTTAATGGAATCAAAATTCTATGCATAAGGAAGTATCGATATATGAAGATTGAAGTATCGATACATGAAACTGCACCAGCAAATCTTCAGCAAAGTATTGATACATAGATCAAAGATATCGATATATGTATGATTTGCACACTACAATGGCTAGTTTCAGAGCATTAAATGCCGTCATTAATGATGAAATCAAAGAGCCGTTGGGATAAACTAATACAGATATAAATACAATCAATTTTATAGAGACAAATGGTTGTTGAGAAAGTTACTCAGAGCATAGTATTGCAAAAACATTCCTTAGCATATTCGTTTAATTCTCTCTATCATTCACCTGTAATAATTCTAGTGAGAGAAAATTTTTGAACTTATTACACATTCACATGTTCTAACAGTGATAGTAAGGAATTATATGATGATTTAACTGAATTGTATGAAGAGCTTAGGATGGATTTTAAAAAAATGTGCTTGAAATATAAAAACGTTAAAAAGATAAACACACTTTTAACTAATGAAATTGAGTGTATGAAAAAGAAAGCAAATGAGTATGAACGTGAGGAAGAATTGAACAAACTGAGAATAGAGAAGAAAATGTTGAGTGACAAAGTTCTAGATTTAAGGAGATTATTGGCTAACTTCACCTCTGGAACTAAAGCTTTAGATAGACTTCTAGGAAGTCAAAAGTTAGTGTTTGATAAGGCTACGATTGATTATAGGCAATGAACAAAACAAAAGACTTACTCGAATTATTTTGTGAAATCTTCTAAAACAGTAAGCTTTTTTGTAACTTTTCACTACAGCTCTAGAAAAAGGCATTATAGTAACTCGTATCCATTAAAAAAAACACCTATAGAGGAGATAAAATGATTTGGGTACCTAAAGGAACAGTTTTGAAAAAGGATGAGATTGTTCATGTGATATTGGTTCTAAAGATCAAAGCTAACCTTTACGGACCCAAAGTCAAATGGGTACCAAAATGAACTGTTTTTTTTTTATAGGGATATTATGTGAAGAGCTCCAAGAATGACAGAAGATGGTTTCTGGATAGTGGCTGCTCAAGACACATAACAGAAAACCGTGGTCAATTTCAAGCTCTCCACAAAAAGAAACGAAATATATCACCTTTGAAGACAATAGCAAAGGAAGAGTTCTTGGTATTGGCTCTATTGAGGTAAATAATATTTACATAAATGATGTGTTGTTTGTTGATGGATTAAAATATAATCTACTAAGCATATCTTAGTTATGTAATAATGGTTATAAAGTTGCCTTTATTAGGAATGCATATGATATATTTGATGAGAATGGAAAGATGATTATGCATGTTCCTAGAATAAGTGATGTTTATATCATTGAATTTGAAAATGTTGACTTTCTGAATGCTATATACCTATAAGCTACTTATGACAAATCTTGGTTGTGGTATAGAAGGTTTGGTCATTGTAGCATAGATCTCATTAAGAAATTATTTAGATATGGTATTTTAGATGACCTTTCTGACCTTGAGTTTACTTTCAACAAGACATATGGACCATGTTAAAAGAAAAAATAAGTGAAAAGCTCGTTTAAACCTAAGTGTGTAGTTTCTACTTCTAAACCTCTTGAGATTATTCCCATGGATTTGTTTGAACCCAATCGCATTGCTTCCTTGGGTGAAAAATATTATGTATTTATAATAGTGGATGACTACTCAAGATATGCTTAGGTATTCTTCATTGAGAACAAAAGTGATACATTTGCTTCTTTCAAGAATTTCTTTAAGAAAGTGCAAAATGAACTTGAGTATAGATTGGTGAAAATAAGAAGTGATCAAGGAGGAGAGTTTGTGAATCATGAGTTTGAGTCTTTTTATGATGACCATGGGATCATTCACATTTTTTCTAAACCTAGAACACTTCAACATAATGGAGTTGCTGAAAGAAAAAATAAGACCTTACAAGAAATGGGAAGAACTATACTTACCGAATACGATTTATCACAATATTTTTGGGCTAAAGCTATTAACACAGCTTGTTATGTGTCTAATAGAGTTTTGATTGGAAGATTTCTAGGGAAGACACCGTATGAGCTAATTTATCAATGAAAACCTAAGGTTGATTACTTTAGAGTGTTTGGATGTATATGTTACATTCTAAAAACTAAGGATAATCTTGGGAAGTTTGAGCCAAAATCTAATATTGGAATCTTTCTTGGGTATTCTTCTAAAAGTAAGGTATACAAAGTATTTAATAGAAGGACTTAAATTATAGAAGAATCACTACATGTTAAGTTTGACGAGTTTGATCTAGATTTTCCTAAGTTGTTGGCTAAAAAGAAGGAGAAAGAAATTGAGGTATTAGATAAGTTGAATGACCTGAAGTTTGAGGATAGTCTTAAGGATGAAAAGAAAGAAGCTCTTAAGGATTATGTAAAAAAACGTCATAGGAAACTTTTTAAGGCATGGAAGTTTGCATCTAGTCACTCAAGAGAGTTGATCATTAGCGATCTCTCTCAAAAAATTAAAACTAGGAGAGCCTTTGGAAAGTTACCCGAAGACCTTGGAGTGATTCAAAACCTTGCATTTGTGTCTTACATAGAGCTATATAAAGTAAAAGATGTATTAAATGATGAGGATTGGATCCAAGTTATGTAGGAGGAATTAGTTCAATTTCAAAAGAACAAGGTATGGACATTAGTTCTAAAACTTGTTGACCATCCTACCATTGGGACAAAATAGGTGTTTAGGAACAAGCTAGATGAGCATGGGCATATCATGAGAAATAAGGATAGACTTGTTGCTCAAGGTTATTCTCAAGAAGAATGGATAAACTATAATGAGACATATGATTCCGTGGCTAGACTAGAAGCTATACGAATTCTATTAGCCTTTGTATATTTCAAAGATTTTAAATTTTATCAAATAGATGTCAAAAGAGCTTTCTAAATGGGTTTCTAAATGAAGAGGTTTATGTTGAACAACCCCTAGGATTTGAATATCAAAAATTTTCAAAACTCACTAAAGCATTGTATGGTTTGAAATAAGCTCCTAGAACTTGGTATTAGAGACTTAGTAAATTTTTATTGAGAAATAATCTTGACAGGGGGAGTGTTGACAAAACTTTGTTTACTAAAACTAAAGATAAAGATATTTTGATTGTGTAAATATATGTTAACGACATTATCTTTGGAGGCACGAATGAAAACCTTTGCAAAGATTTTTCAAAACTGATAAGTAATGAATTTGAAATGAGTTTGATGGGAAAGCTGAACTATTTTTAGGGTTTACAAATCAAACAATTTGATGATGGTATCTATATTTCTCAATCAAAATATGCAAATGATTTGTTGAAAAAGTATGACTTTCTAGATGAAAGACATATAGACACTCATATGAGTTCTTCTACCTCTTTAAACAAGGATGACCAAGACAAAAGTGTTGATCCTAAGATATATAGAGGCATGATAAGCTTATTACTGTATTTGACTGCATCTAGACCTGATATTCTTTACAGTGTATGCGTTTGTGTTCGATTTTAGTCAAATTCAAAGGAATCTCATTTAATTGCTATAAAAAGAATGTCCTGATATCTTAGAGGAACACCTAACTTGGGATTATTTTACGTCAAGGATGGTAGTTTTGATGTAAAAGGATATTCAAATGTAGATTATGGAGGATGTAAAGTAGATAGAAAGAGCACGAGTGGTACATGTTATTTCAAAGGTTATGCATTGGTTTCTTGGTTCAGTAAAAAGAAAAGCACGGTTGCTTTGTCCACTACTGAAGTTGAGTACATTTATGTAGAAAGTTGTTGTGTGCAACTCTTATGGATTAAACATCAATTATTGGATTATGGCATGAATATTAATAAGGTTTTTATCTTGTGGGATAATACGAGTGCCATAAACCTTACAAAAAAAATCTAATACATCACTCTAGAATTAAGCATATAGAGATTAGACATCACTTTATTCGTGATAATGTGCAAAAAGGGGATGTGTGATTGAATATATTAGCATAAATGATCAGTTGGTTGATATTTTTACCAAACCCCTAGATAGAAAATAATTTTGTCGTATTAGATGTAATTGATGACTCATGTGCATTGATTGATTTGTCACAAGTTATTTCTGATGTATGCTGAATGATTTTTGATTCAAAAATGGTTAATGATTTTCTTCTTTGATTTATTTATTATGTATATCGATATTTTTTAAGCTTGTCAAAACGATGATATTTGTTTGTTTTTAATTAATTTTTGGTGTAAAACCCTTCAAGTGTCGATACATCATCTTTGAAGTATCAATATATTCTATGCAAAAATCCAAAATATTAATACCTTAACATTTAAGTATTGATATATGAAGTCCTAGTTGGCAAAATCCAAAAGGGGGGTGAATTGGATATTAAAAAAAATTTGACTTGAACAAAAATAATGAGTTCAATGAAATGAATGCATGCAATACTATGAATGAACACAGAGAAATTTTTATAGCGGTTCGACAACACGTCTAAGTCCACTCTTCTCGGATGAATCCACTCACACCGAGGATCACTAATTTCTTTATTTTACAGGTTAAGAGAAACCCAAATACAACTCCTTCTTTAAACGGGTGAAGGGCAACCACAAAATATAACTTTTTTTTACGGGTGAAGTGTAACCCAAAATGAATTCTTTCTTAACAAACGGGTAAAGAGAAACCCAGATTAATTCACCAGGAATTAATTTTAAAACTTTCTAGAAGAGTAGATAGTCAAAATGCTCACTTTCTCTCACTAGAATTAATAACAAGGAATAAACACAGAGAGAATAAAATAATAATTACAGATAAAATGTATGAAGCTTGATCAGAAAATTCTTAATGCTCTTCAATAACCCTTTTGTCTTCAAAATTGGTTGTTTATATATCTGCAATGAATTCTCCCCAACAGTCATCTTTGCCTTCATTAATGGCGGCATTTAATGCTTCTGAAACTAGCCATTATAACTTGATTTCTCCAAAGGTGTCGATATGATGACTCAAGGTATCGATACGTTTAAGAAATTTTGCCTAAAGGTATCGATACGTTCCTATTTCGTATCGAAACCCTTTGACGTGAAGAAGATGATGTCCGTCATGAAGGTATCAATACGTTTGAAGAAAATCCTGGAGTATCGACATGTTTGGGAAGAAGGTGCTTGAGCATGTCTTGAGGTATCGATACGTTTGATCATCCTTTTCAGGGTATCGATACGTTTGAGCTTGAGGTATTGATACGTTCTGCTTTCTCTTCTAGGGTATCGATATGTTTGATGAAAGGTTTCGAAATGTTTGAGCGCCTGCCAAAAGGTGTCGATACGTTTAATGTAGGGTTCCAAAACTCGGGCTTGATTTCGGTACTGTAGCTTAAACGTGTCGATACATTTAAGCAACGTATCGATACGTTTGTGCCTTGGTGAGCTTTTCTTGATATTTTCTTCACATTTTTCTCACCTGCAAAAACGTATACACTTTTCAAAGACCAAGTGACTTATATATATTCGATTTTATCAAATAAAATCATTCCATATTTCACATATATGCATTTTATTACTTGTTATTTATTTTGGCATTATAAAAAATAATATAAATTATTCATTTAATCATGCCATTTAATCATCAAAAAATGCTTCAATTAATCATCAAAAATACTTCAAAGCTATCAATACATTTGCACAAAAAAATTCCAAGTATCGATACCTAGGCGAATATCTTTTTGTTGCGTATCAAAGTATCGATACATCACCGTCAATGTATCGATACATGGTCCATTAAATTGATAATCGATAAGAGTTAATGGGTCATTAAATGCGTGGAGTTAGTGGATCATTAATGCATGTAAAAAGTGGGGAACAGTTTCGCCACGTATCATTGTTGGTTTTTATTGGCCTAAAACATGCATAAAAGAAGTTTTTTTCCTTAAAAAACAAACCCTAACTCTATGCTTATCAATGATGTTACAAGGATGCAAATGGAAGCTTAAAGGGCTTACCTTGCAAGCTTTTTGATTTGATGAAGACCAAGCCTCAAAAGTATGAAACCTCATCACTTTAAAACCCTCCCAAATGAGCTCCCATGGCTGCGAACATGAAGGAGGAAGAAAGAGACCCAAATTAAATGATTTTTCACACTTTTTCCATTATTTTAATTACATATTTATCCAATTAAAACAATAAAATAATAGGAAAGTAATGTGATACAACCAAGCTTAGATTATATGGGTGAGCTCAAGTCAAATTTGAATATTAACCCTTTGATCAAGATTAAATAATTCAAAAAATTAATTAATTAATTAAATGTATATATTAATATATCCAGTGTCAAAATATCAGCCATGTAAATTCTAACACTTGTCAAATTCTTTAACCATTAAAGAATTTGATAATTACATATTAATATATATATATATATATATTGAATTTTCATAAATCTAAAATTATGGTACATTTACTATAATGCACTTGGTCAACATTATACATAAGGGTAAAATAGTAATTTTCTTTTAAATTAAACACTTTAATTTGGAATTTATTATTTTCTATTAAAATCATATTTTAATATATTTGATAATTATAATTATCAAATTTGAATATGTAATTTACAATAAATTACATATTCATATCACATAAGGGCAAAACAGTTATTTTGTACTAAATTAACAATTTAATTTAGTTTTTTATCATTTCACCTTAGAATCATATTTTAACATGTTTGATAATCAATGTTATCATTTTAGATCATGTAATTTATATTAAATTACTATGTGATGTCAATATATCACTTTTTTAACACTTTTAAAAAAAATAAATATAACGATTACATGTATTTATTTCAGAATTCTTTAAGTTATGATCACTAGCCTTCTCTCGATAACATTTTATCTTCTCCTCTTTAATGAAAACTCTCAGGGAATTGGGTAGACCGTGAAGGTTCACCGTGATTCAGCCTTTAGTTAATATTGAACACTTTGACTCGAACAGTTTGGTCTCGAATATTCTGATACCCAACGACTATGGTTAGTGTTTAGCTACATACCATAGTCCTTAAATCACGATGAAGAAGTGCTTTCATCAAACCTCCATTGATTACACATCACATGTGGGTAATATTCTTTCGTTGTCATATCCTGATCGAGTCGAGGTTCATAGAATGTCAAAACCCTAATCTTGATGTCTATATGAATCGTTGATGATATATCATGATTGTTATAATCATAGACTTAAAATCTGCACATCATATTGACATTCATTTAGGAACTCAACTCGAACAGAGTCAATGGAAAGTCTTAGTCTATAGTGTTGAGTCAACAGTTCCCATTTTGGCTATCAATCGAACACCTATATGAATAAAGCATACCCAAACTGACTTCTTATACAAGGCGTGATTAGCCCTACACGTATACATCATATGAAATATACCCATTCATACAGAGTCTAATTCTAGATGTCTCAGATTAAAGGATTATATCGCATACTATTATAATCTATTGACAAATTATTGACTACATTCACACCACGTGAGTTGTCAATATATATCCTCGTTTGATAAATAATTTATCAACTATAAATCCATACTAATGCTCTTATGACAATACACATATTGTCAATCTTTATATATCATCAGATGATATTACTAGGTGGCAACTAGTATGTTTACTATATGATATAGTTGCCTAAACTACATCACGTACATAAGGAACACTTTGGTAAGTTCATTTAACAATTAAATGAAAATATCTAGACTATTAACATACATTCTTTATATATGAGCATGCCAGTATAAATAAAACAGTTAATGTATGTGAATAAAGAACAATTCTTTCATTGAAAACCAAAAGTTAATACAAGATCACTAGCTCTGAAACTGACAACATAAATGGTTTCTAGGGTATACACTAACAATGGTTACATATGTGTTAATAATTAATAAATTGTTAATAAAATCATGCATTTGTAAATTAAAATATTTATTCATATGATGAATAAATTATTTTGAAAAATATTTTCAATAAAAGATTTTAAAATAGGTTTTAAAATTATTTTTCATTATATTAAAATATTTTATATATTTTCTTTTAAAATAATAATATTTATTCATATAATGAATGAATATTATTAATGTTTTAATTAAAAATATTTAGTAAATGGTTTATTGAATATAAATGTGTTGTTTTGTGAAAAACACATGCAAGTTAAATTGTACATTAATTCCCTATAATAATTATTAAATCCTAGTTTTCCATTGTAGGATGACATGAGTTCTTTGACATAAATTTATATTATAAGATTTCTATTATATGAGGGGTATTAAATTTGTGTTATAAAACTCTATTATCTGGTTCTTGGGTGCGTATTTTCACCTTAATCAAGATTTCTATTATGTGAGGGAGAGGTGAAAATAACATCTTAAGAAAGCACAATAGTTTGGGTTTAACTGGCCTAGGGTGTCAAGATTTTTATTATATGAGGCATCCGAAGCTAGAGCTAAACAAAGATTCAAAACTTACATGAAAATGTAAAAAGAAAAATGAGTTTCCTATTTATTGGGGCCAATTGATCAAGATTTCTGTTATGTGAGGTTGGTTAATTCTGATAAGATGTTAATTCCCCACAAATAATCACAAAATTTCAACAACACTTTTGACTTATGTTTGGACAGTATAAGATTCAAATTAAATAATGGGAGTTAATATGATTAACACTTATTAATAACTTTTAAAATTATTTAATTGCTATAATTCAAAATTATTTGCATTTGTATAATCAAATTTGTTAATTACTATTCAGTATAAGATCACTAATAATCTTTTTCTATTTCTTTTCAGTGTCTCAATGGAATGTGATATATTGATATCAATAATAAAACTATTAACGATGTTCTCCATTAAAATTTTAGGACTTTTGACAATTTGACAAGGACAAATTCAAATTTGATAAAAAAATTATTTTTTTAATAGGAGAATGGAACATATTCTAAGGAACTGTCCTCGGTACCTTAGATAAGGTACATGTAGCTGTATGATAATCTATTATAAATTAAGTGTTGCTTCATATCATTATTCCTAAATATTAAATTTAACAGTTACATCTCATGTTTGTGTCTCTCAACAGATATTACAAAATTGTTCAGTATTGTCTAAAGGTGAGATCGTGCTAAGAATGGCTAATGGGACAACAATTGCTCTTGAAGCCAAAGGATCTTACGAGCTTGGATTGTCTAGTGGACACGTTCTAAGATTAAATTCTGTGTTATATTTTATTCATACCACTAGAAACATCATTTTAATTTTTGTACTATGTAAAGATGGTTACAGTGTACAGTTTACTGAAAATAAATGTTTAATATATTTTTAAAATGTATTAGTGGGTAAAGTTATAAATATAAATGGATTATAAGTTTTAGAATTGAATAATAGTTATTCAATAAAATCTATAACGAATAAAATAATTCGTGGTCAGACAAATCTTAAATATATATGGCACCATAGATTGGGTCATATTAGCAACTTATGAATCATGTCTTCAAGGTAAGATGACCAAATCTCCCTTTAAAGGTAAAGGTGAGAGAGTAAAGGAGCTATTAAAACTTATACATACTAATGTATGTGGACCATTTAGCAATATAGTCAGAGGAGGATTTGACTACTTCATTACCTTTATCGATGATAAGTCACGATATGGGATGTGTATTTAATGAAATATAAATCAGATTCCTTTGAAATGTTCAAAGAATTTAAAAATGAAGTAGAGAAATAGACTGGAAAGAGTATTAAAAATTTACAATCAGGTCGTGAAAGAGAATACTTGAGTATAGAGTTTCAAGAATTCTTGAAAGAAAATGGAATTGTTTCCCAACTGACTTTTCCTTATACACCATAGTTGAATAGTGTAGTAGAAAGGAGAAATCGTACCTTATTGGATATAGTGCGATTAATGGTGAGTTTTATAGACTTACCAGTTTATTTGTGGAGATATACTCTCCTTACCGCTATGTATATCCTAAATAAAGTTCCGTCAAAATTAGTTCAAAAGACTCCATATGAGATATGGAGTGGAAAGAAACCCAATCTTGATTATATGAGAATGTGGGGTTGTCCAGCTTACGTTAAAATTGTTAACCCTAATAAGCTGGATGTAAAATCTGAGAAGGGAAGATTCATCAGATATCCTAAAGATAGTGTCACACCCCAACCCGTGGGTCCCACCTGTGACAGACGCCACAGATTCTTAATAAGCATTCCTTAGATCCAGAACGCTTACTAAGAACCTGTAAGGCTGAAATCATAAACAAATATAAAACACTCC
>JAVXUL010000019.1:3221711-3233945 GCA_035590515.1 Trichilia minutiflora
GAGTTAATCATACTTTAAGTGTAAAATGATAAATTTAACTCTTAATACACATACACTTTTATGTACTCATCAGATATAACAATGTCTTTCAAGACTCATAAGTTCAAGTATCAATATTGGTATGAAATTCCACATCAATAAATATAATTAGCAAGTGAAATAAAAACAAGTTTTCATTAAACACTTGCTTGTTTTCAAAATTAAATAGAAAATAATGTTATTCAACTGTAAACAAATTTTTTTTTTCGTATTTTACACATCCCAATCTAGCCCCGCTTTGTATAGAGATAAATTATGAATGTCCTCTTCAAGATTAGTGAAGAGGAATCAATATATTAATCTATTACTTCTACTACAAGACGTCAAATTAATTAGGTTATCTTCTTAAAAAACAAACAAAATTTAAATAATTATTATAAAATTTGCTATAAAAATAAGAATTTATGAGGTGAGAGACAGAAACATCTCAACAATTAACTGATTGACTAAATTTTTTATAGTGAGTAAAACAATTATGAATTATTTTTTTCACATTAACTTTTGTAGGAGAAATATATTTAATTTGGTTTTCTGTTGAAAGTTTACTCTCACGGTCTAAGTCTATATATGGACCTAAATTCCACGACCAAAAGATGTTATGCATTTTTCTTCTTCCCTACACACAAACTAAATATATGGTTGATCTCTATGGTACATAATGAAAGCCTTGCAATAATTTCTCTAATATTTAGACAGAAGTGGTTTATGTGAATGCAAAAACACCTTTCAAAAAAAATATCTTGTAGGAGCTATATGTTCAGTTATGGGTTTGGACCATATGCCTATGCTCGGTTGGTGAAGAAGTTAGATGATTGATAACATTAAAAATAATAATAATGGACCAATAGTTATAAGAGCAAAGTTGAATAATATTCGAATCAAATGTTGCAATTGTACTTCTATTTAAATTTATTTTGACATTCACATGGGCTATTCAATTTCTATGGTACAAAATAGTACTAAAATGGGATTGTCTAATATATTTGAAAATTTTGTTACTAAACACAAAAAAGGGTGATTATTTGTTTAATAGATATTTGCTATTTTTGAATCAATGGCAGTTTGAGTAATATTTAATAAAACAATTTTAACACCTATCATTTTTTTATTGTTTGGCGTGACATGTTAGATTGTTATATATTTGAGGGTAAGAAGATTATTTAAATTCTTAATCATTCATTTAACTTAACTAATAAAGAATTAATATGAGCTAAAGAGAGGATTAGCATTCTTAACTCTATTAAATATATATACTATATGTGTAGTTGGAAAATACTGAGATATCTAGAACAAAAATGGTTAATAATTTATAAATGTTAAAACAGTAATAATATGATTTGGAATAAAAAAAATTAATAATGAGTATCATTGGTTTGTTATCTTTATTCTTGTGATTGCTCCAATTATGAATGTCATTTGATAACCATCATTTTTTTACACTTATAATGTAAAATTTATAGTGTGTGCTTCTCTTACTGACGCAATAATTTAAGAAAACTTTTTTTTTTTAAATGTAAACAAGATAACAAGACAAAATAGCTAGTAAAACTATAGATAATAATAATAATATCAGAGATATAAATTATAATAAACATATTAAAAATACAAATTTATCATATAAATTCATTGTACACATTGATATAATAATATTATATTATTAGTATAAGGACATATGATAATAATATAAGATTGTTTCATTAATTTTTATAGATAGGATTTGTATAAAAGTTTGTATTTTAATATTATTAAAATGATAATATATAATAATGTTCTGTTAACTCTTTTAGGACTTAATTTGTTGGTTAAAACTTGAACTCTTAAAAAGTCTTATGTTCAAATTCTAGGTGTATCATTCTGTTAAAGCGATGAGGATATTAGGCTATGGGTTTTATTTGAACTGCTTCTCTAAATGTGACAATAGACTAGTTCGAGTAGTACCTGTCCCCGATTTGATATATTAAGATTTTTTATGTATACAAAAAAAAATAATGTTACATTAACTATATACAAATTAAATTATATACATAATACAGTTATATTAATAATATATATCTTATATTTTTACAGATAAAAATATGACTAAATACAATATATCTCATGTTTTAAAAATTAGGTGATCATCTTCTATTCAAATGTAAATTTCAGAAGAATACATTTAAAAATTAGGTGACCCTCTTAGATTCTACCGTAAATTTCATCATATAATTTTAATATTAGGAATTCAAATGGTAAAAAAAATTAAAATATCAAGTAAACACCTAATTTTACTTGATATTTCACCACACTTTTCGATGCGTATATATTTATAAATTAGTAGCCCTATGCCACAATAAAACTAAAAATTACAGTATTTGGTTATCAAACATTTTCTTAAGTCATCGTTATCGTTATAGAATAAAATTACATTAATTAAAAGAATAAATATCAATTATTAATTTAAAATTGTTAAAAATAAAATTAATAAATATAAAGTAAAAATATAATTATCTTGTAAAAATCAAAAATTAAGTGGATCATAACTATAAATTAAGTTCTTATCCTAATGTAAACTTATCAAAATTACTTAAATATGTTTGATATGTATATATTTTTATTTATTATTTTATTTTTATTTATTAACCATTAATCACACGCACGAATTCAAAGTTTAAATCAGCACGAATTTAGATCCCATAACCGTTCGAAACATATCCGATTTTACTCGAAATTACCAGGATTGAAACCCAAGTCGATTAAAGCGCGTGAATCAAGACTTCTCTTCTGGTCAGATCTGAGGTGGGACCCATAATGTGCCCCCACTAGGGTAACCGTCACCGTCAGATCCGGCTGATTGCATCCTCGCCGCACGTATATTCATGACCTATTTAGGAATAAATAATAATATTACCATTTTATTTAATCGTTAGGGTTAATGGGATCAATCGGAGTCAGCCTTTTTTAACAGAGCAGAGCTGCTTGCAGCAAGAAAAAAAAATTTAAAAAGAAAGAAAGTTAGGGTTCAGTAATCTTAAGCCTAATATTCTTCTTGGGATTGGTGGTAAAAAGGAACCCAGTTTGCCTATAAATAAAACTTCTCCTCTTCCCTACACCTAAGCCTTTCCTTCTTCTTCTCTCTTTGTTCTTCCTTTTTTTTCATAAAATTTTTTTTAGGGTTTAATTGATAGTGTTGAACCTTCTCTACCTGCCCATATGAATCAAATGATAGTAAACCATACTTAGAATATGATCCTCTTTGTATTTTTCCACAGCTTTCTTGAACTGCATCGATTAGTCGTTGCATGTAGCGGCGTCGTATTAATTTGTTGCGGTTCAATAAAGCTGTGGGAAGATACAGACAGGTTCAACAGTGATTAATTTCAAGATCGGTCTCTCTATCATCATCTCTGGTATCAGTTAACACGTTTTTGTTGTTTGTTTCATTGTGATCTATCATTTTTCTGCTGGTTCTTTCGATTTTTTTGCTTCCTGCTTGTTAACTAGTTGGATAATTAACAATTGTATATTGCAAATCTGAGTTCGTATTGTCAGATGTGTTATTCGATATGTTGTTTACAGGTAATATACAGCATATCATGGATCTGTTAATTTTTTTTTCACTTCTATTTTGTGTTTCGAAGGAAAGGAGTTGAAACAAACAAAGATTTTTATCATCAGTGTAGATTCTCGTCTCTGTTTAATATCTAATTATTGAGTTTCTGTATTTCCATTTTATTATTATTGATTTGTTTAATTGTACAATCGATGTGTGGGTTACATTGCAGGGAAAGGATAAATTACAAGAGGATCAAAACGATTCACTAGATATTTATAAATGAAACTGATGTTGACCCACTGACCTGTTTTTCTGTCCCGATCGTTAAGGTATCAGCAAGATCAGTCACTTTGTTTTAGATTCATTCTCTCTTTTGCAGATTTCATTCACTTCAGAAAGTTTAAAACGTGAGTCTCCATTAATTTGTTTCAATTCTAGTTATCTTTTGCTATTGCAAAAGAATTTGTGGTTTTGATGTTTGTATAGCTTGTGTCAGGTCCAGTAATTTAACTCAATTAGGTTTACTTTCTAATTTCTATCGTTAGGTTTTGGACCATTTTTGATGTCTTTGTGTACAGGCAGTAATTAGATTGGAAAAGCTCCACTTATTGAATGTTTGCATGGACCACCATGTTATCAATATGAATTCCTTTTATACAATTTGGATCCACAGCTAAATTTATACACACAGCCCTTTGAGTCATGAATTTGAAATGAAACGAACTTATTAAGTGATCCTCATGTGGAAAGAGGATGATTTTAAGAAAGCATGAGACATGGGCATAGAAATACTAGCCCAATACTTGGCTCCATTCCTCCGTTAGAAAGAAAAACACTGAACATGGATGATGCACAAAAAACTTGGGCGACTTGCAATAGGAAATTAGGGTTTCCTGTTGTTTTTCTAACTAGGGTAAAGACAGTTAAGTGGCAAGGAAAGGTTTTCCCAATGATGACATTCAAAAGAATTTAAAACATATAGTTTTGTCTTGTTTCTGCTGAAATTGTCTATGACCAGATCATACCATTTTGCTTTTACAATCTGGGTGGTTCTTTGAATGATCTATGGTCATTTATTCTCCGATTAAAAAGTATAGTGTATGGTGTAATAATAATAGATGGCAGACGCCTTTCGATGAACTTAGCTGGAATTAGAGGTGCTCTCACGGGGAGCTCAATTCCAATTAATTAGCCTCCTCCTTTGTTATTTTATAAAAGTTTCACGGGTCATATGATCTAGTCTACTTTAATTAATTACAATTGCCAACTAATCTAAGACCTTATTCTAATCACCATTCTTAGATTTCTTTGCTGTAATTTGTTGTTTTTTCCCTTTAAATTTCTACTTTATAATGGATCAAATCAAATCATGGATGACCAATCCTTGATTAGAGTTCAACGATTTAAACAGTCTTGATCATTTTTATTATTACCTGCACTTTATGATGTCTCAAGCCTGGTGGTGATGTAGACATAAAGGAAAATCACTAGGATAATGTGTAATTAAGTAGCAGTTTTTTAATTGGTTATCGTTCATCCAAGTCAAAAAATGGAGGATGTTTATGTCTGCTTAACTTTAAATTTGGCCTCCCTTTTGGGGATAAAGTTGTTCAAAAAGCTAAAATTTTCTTGTGCTTTGTGACTGTGATCACTAATCTCCAAGAGAGATAGGTAAAATGTGTTAATCAAAACTATAATAATTAATTAATTGCAGAAGCTTAACGCACAGTCCACTAGATCTGGCCGTCTTAGAACTCCAACTTTTGTCTTATTGATTAAACTATTTGCTGCAATTTGGCAAGCATTCCGATTAGTTTCAGAACCTGGTCATCATCTATCCTAATTTTTCTCTCTTTCGGTTTTGTAGAAAGGAGAAGAACATAAGAAATTACTGAAATTAATTTTTTTTTTAAAATTGATTTTATATTGGTCTAGTTATTGCTTTTGTTTTTCCAAAATTCTCTCTTTACCTTCGAATGCATACAATTGCAGCCCTAACAGCAATATATAAAAATTACATATATATGCACGAAGCATGCATGCATTTTTAGCAAGTAAGGTAAATGCTACCAAATTTTCTTTGTTTTTCTCCTTTCCTTAATTTCCTTTGATTTACCAAACAAGAATGAAGGAATTTTACATTATTTTAGAACCATTAAAATCGCTTTCCTATTTGATGAAAATTCCATTCGATCCAAAAGAGCTGTCAAGTTCTTGTTTTGAATTCGTGTTTGATGCTTTACCATTCCCCCATCATGATTGTACATTTTCGTTGTTGCGTTTTGCTTTCGGGGTGTAAAAAAAAAAAAAAAAAAGAGTTGCCATTTTCTTATTGGTGCAGCATTTCACCTCAAATACACAGGGGGTCTTGCATTTGCTTTGTAGTTTCAATATTTATGTCCTTCTTGTCCGAGTCTATGGTTGAGCAATTGTTTTATAATTTCAAAAGCGACGTGACTCTAACATTTCCCCAACACATGGGGGCGGCATTATTGCTTTTCCCTGCCATTTCTCTATCCCTTTGAGTAAATTAGAGCCATTGTTCTTCGGAAGTTTATTTCTTTTACAGCCTGTTGTAGATCATTTGGACAAAGAAATTTGTAGCAGAAAATGGGTAATGAACAAAAAAGTTTGAGCAGATATTTGCATCAATGAAGCTGTGGACTGTAGAAGTAGAACCTTGAATTCCATTCTTGTTGAATTTGTAATTAAGATATCATGAAAGCTTGAATGCAATATCTGTTCAAACCAATCAAAAGAGCAATAATAAACCATACCCTCATGCATTCTACTCGATCCAATTAGATTAAAATCTGATACTATATATTAAATATCCAAGGAAATTTTATATTAACACATTAAACTAGACAAAACTAAGGGAGAAAATTTATGATTTTTGTATCACATGATATCTCATGAATTCAACCTTTGCCGTCAATAATAGGAAAGCAAAATAATTTATATATAATTAGAAAACTAAAATGTGATCACTAAGTGCATCGATAAGAATTTTAATTATTGTAGTATTATTGGTAAATATAGCTTTTGCACTTGACAATACACGTCGTATCACAATTTAACATTATAGAATAAAGCATCTTGAGAAACGAAGATTAAATTAATTAAAGCCTAAATTATATCTGCACAAATGAATTATACATTCAACTCATTAACATTATCTCTATTATGATGTACAGAACTGCCATGCCTCTTTGTCTGGCCTATTATAAATCTCCTTTTTGGTGGACCTACTCTTCATCAGGATCGTTGGATTCAACAGCCTTAATAACATTCAAAACTGATTAAATAAAACTTTGTATTAGGTATAGATTCCCTTAACACATCATTATCTGCTTTTTAATTACCGTTTGTAGTTCAATTTAACACCTTTAATTCACAAATTTAACTTCCTGTATAAGTTGTTTTTTTCACCTCACCTCACCCCTCTTTAATTATTTTTCATTATTGTACTAATTTCCAAGAGTCTAGCCAAGTGGTAGAAGGTTAATTTAATGATCAAGAGATTTAACTCATGATGAGAATTTGTTGTTTAGTTAATATGCCCCCACATGGATGTGATATTGAAAAGAAGCCAAATTTGTTTGGAAAAAATGAAAACGGAGGAGGAAAGCAGATGGAAGATAAAGTGCTTTGTGTGAAGTCGTAGCTAAACTTAAAAGTGTTTTTGGTTGTTGTGAATCTTGTGATATCATCCACTCTGGTTTTTACATGCAGCTTGTTTTTCTTTGTATCATCGACTTGTCACACCATTCTGCATCAAAATTGGAAGTACTCCTCCAGCTAACTCCAGCTAAAAAAATCTTAAATCATAATCTAATGACAATAATGATGTATATATACAAAGAAAACAATGCAAACCTGTTAATTAGGTTTGTCATTATAACAATGCAATTCAACAGACTAAACAATTGAAATGAGATCAATAAAATTTGGTAACACATTCTTAACATACAAAAACAACTGAGACCAATTCTGCAATATATAAAATCTCTAGATATTAAAGCTAATTCTTTCATCCTTTTAACTAATTAAACAAGGATAAGGTAATAAGGAATCTCAACAACCATTCAGATATTCCAAACGGGTAATAGTTTCAAAAAGTATATACCTTTTTAGCACCGCCCTCTTCTCTTCTCTTCTCTTCTCTTCTCTGAAACAAAGGAAAAACATGTAATCAATGAAAACTGAAATGAATCACGACAACCATTAAATTACTTTGAGAAATGTCAACAGAACTGAACTTGAGTCCCAATGCAGTAGTTCATTTAAGGGTTCCAGAGATTTGAAAGTGTTAACAGATCTTTAAATAAAAGAGAAGAATAATTGGGTAGGTTTGACAGTTGAGATCATCGGTTCAGTTTCAGACAGGTTGGACAATGTGTACAAATCAAGACAACCCAATTCTTCCATCTAATTATACATCATTGTATTATGTATTTATCGGCTGCAAATTATATTAATATATGTCTCAACTACCGCCTGTGTGGGAAGAGAAAGAGAAGAATAGATGTAGATGGGTAAAAATTAAAAATCATGTCAGATTGAGAGAGAGAGAATGGTTAAAAGTTAAAATTAAAAAAATAAAATAAAATGATGTCAGAAAGTGACAAAGGGTATCCTTTTTCACAGAAATGTAGGAGGAGAAGATGTAGAGGAAGGCAAAGCCAAAAGCCCCAACAGGAAGAACGATTATCATTGAAAATAAAAAAGGAAAGACGGGGAATCTTCTCCATCTGCAAATTTTTAATTTCTTCATCATTCCGAATGAATGAATGTATATCAATTATGTAAAGCAAGCCTTTGCCTCAGAATTACAGACAACTAGGTTAGTATAATTATATATATATTCTTTACCTCTCTTCATGCATTGTACAAACTTGTGTTGCGGTAATAAGAGTATAATAATTAACAAAAATAAAACAGTACTGCACATAATTTCTTATGTTCTTGAGGATTGCTTTTGGAAAAGAAAGTCAAACTTAGATTAAAAAAAAATAAAAAAAAAAGAATGACAGACAATGAAAATTAAAAACCCACATAGTACATCTGCATATCAGAAGCATGGACAATTGAAGAAATTCATCATCGAACAACAGTCTTTTATGAAAAAGGTTATGAATTATAAGAGAATTTGGAGGATTACCACGATCCATGCAGCTAAACAAGATCTCTCCCCTTTAATCAGTGAAAAATCCTGAAAATTGCCATGTCCTCCCACAGCTTTCTTGAGCTTCCATGGTTCTAGCGAGCTAGCAAATCTAAAGAGATCATGAAAGCAGTATACTAAATGAAAGTTCAAGAAAGCTGTGGAAAAGCATGACCAGGACTTAAAATTCAATGAGTCTTTTCAGATCTCGTAACTCCTATTGCTTAATTTCATGTCTGTGAGAAAAGAGGAAGAGAAAAAGTGAGAAAGAAAGGAGAAAGAAGGAAGCCGAAAGCCCATACAAAGCGATTTATCATCATGGACCACTCTACTATATATAATTTGCATGTGTGTACAAATACAAATAACAAGCTGCTTGCTTTATAGAGAAGAAGGAAAGAAAGAAAAGAGGGCAGTAGGGTTCAATATTTCTCTCACAACTCACAAGGCGCATTTTACTCTCTGAAAACATCTACTTTACTTCTGAGTGCGCTGTGGGGTACATTTGCAACCAGTCACATTGCTAAAGAAAACAAACAAACAAATTAATGGATTAAAAAATTTTAAAATTTTGAAATATCTATCTCATATTAATTTCAACGATCGATTATTATATCATATTTAAAATTTATAAATATAATCTCATTTTATTATAATAAGCTTGATTTTTCATCTTAATTTTACCAGATCTACATGACTACATCGATTGAAAAAGAAAATAAAAATAAGAGGAAAATTTTATAAAATCATCCCATTCCCATCACATGCAAGCATGTGATTTGGATGATGTCTCTTCATTTTCTTTCTTCTCTAAATTTTATTTTATTAGAAACAAAAGGTATGGGTTGTTTATGGTCCCCCAATCGTTGTGTACTTTCTTTTTTTAACATCAAATCTGTACATATTATATACGTAATCATTAATCATCATATTGTAACCGTTCCCTTAGCTACATATATTTCTTCATTCTTTTTAGTTTGTATGCGTATGGAATTGAGATTGTTCTAGTTCTACATCAATAGCGAGCTACAAGAGAATTGTTTATTTTTATTGTTGCTTCTTGTGTATGGTTCTGATTTTGGGAGATACTCTTTCGCACGCATATCCTTTTTTATAGTTTCTTTGTTGAAAGCGTTTAAAAGTGAAATTAAAAAAATAATTGATAATAAATATCAATTGATTCAATTAGTATTTTGGAGATGAGATAAGGAGTTCAATATTTGATCGTACTAAGATAAAGAACGAATTTAGTTTACTTGTATATTTAGTATTGTTAACGTTCACTTAATCTTAAAAATAAAATTTACAAAAAAAATATTTATTAATAATAATTATTAGTGGTTGGACGCTGCAGTAATAATTGATTGCGTGAGTTTTTTCGTATTAAAAAAAAATAATTATTAATTTAATTTTTTGATAATATTTAACATTTTAAAATTTCTTCTCATAATATTTTTAAATTCAATGTGAAAACACTCAAATCTCGAACATGTCATATATT
This sequence comes from Trichilia minutiflora, assembly GCA_035590515.1. NCBI lineage: Eukaryota > Viridiplantae > Streptophyta > Magnoliopsida > Sapindales > Meliaceae > Trichilia > Trichilia minutiflora. Next base: position 3,231,951 of record JAVXUL010000019.1, read on the forward strand.
TACATTAGGATAAATTTTAAGAAATAAAAATAATTAAAAATTAAGACAATAAAAGTTAATTGGTGTTTTATTTACCAATAATATTAGGATATAAATTCTTATACAAACTAATGTGATAATATTGTATTTTTGTTATGTATCTTAATATTTTATATTCCTTAAAAATACATATAAATGACTTTGGATATGTAGCACTATTATTTATTTATATGTATTATAATTTTTTGTTGTTGAGTAGGTTATGATGTTTAAGGTTGGGTAGCATATCCTCTTATTTTTTCAATTACAATCTCTAACTATATATCTATTATAATTTTTTATTTTTTATTATATTTCTAACCTATAAATTATATTTTAAAAATTAGAAATTAAAATTTATAATAAAAAATTTGAGAAAAATTAAAGAATGTACGAAAATTCTTGTACACAATAGGAGGACCCTTCATGGCTATGTGGAGGTAAGAAGTTTCAATTTGCTGCAAAGATGTGACTACCTGGAGATATTGTTAAACACGAAATTATAAATGTAGAGTCCTACTATAGTACAGTTGTAATATACAATATGTGAGAAGAAGGGAAGGAGTACTCTTGGATAAATGGGGTGCTCCTCCTTTAATAGGAGATATTGAACTGATCATATAATGAGTATGTCTATTAGAATAGTTAATATCTGTGTTTGTTTGTTTGTTTTCCTGGTGCCTTAGTGTAGAGAAAAGAGAGAAGTGATAGAAACAGTAACGAAAGAGCCAAAAATTTTGGTTCTTGATGTTGTGAAACCGTTATCGAACCATGATTAAATTGAAACTATTGAATTCTTATATTTAAATGTCTAATATGGAGAATTTGTTTTACTGTAAAGATCTATATAAATCCCATTGAAGGCGATAAAGCAAAATTTTTCAAATTAGATGCAACAATACCGCTCAGCTATACAGAAAAATAGTTGTTTTAAAGCATATACTCTGTGGAAGAAACTAAAATAAATTATGACCAACCAACCAGACAATATAAAGTCAATTTAATAATGAGAGGCTTTTGAATTTAAAATACAAAGAAGAGTATAGTCTAATAGAACACACAAGTAAGTTTTAAGATATAATTAATCGACCAACGATTATGAAAATTACCCTTGACAATGAATTACAAGCTTTGTTTTTGCTTAGTTTATTGGAAAATAGTTGAGAGATTTTAGTAGTATTAGTAGACAACTCAGCACCCCAATAACAATTTAATTTAAATATAATTGAGGACAAATTACAAAATGAAAAAGTCTGAAGAAGAATGAATACAAGTATAAGCTCAATAAAAAAAAAAAAATACTTGTAAAGATGCAAGAGAGATGGGGGAAGTAGGTGAAGTAGAAATTCTCAAGCCTTACACTAATGGTGATTATTGCTATACTAAGATAAATTTATGATGCTTTCAATATTGCAAGTGTTAGGTTCGGAAAGTTTGCCTAAAATTTGAGGAGAACAAATATAAGTTAAATTGGTGAATATATTCATAGATTTACGTACTACTTTTAACCTAAAATCTTAAGGTATTGAATTTATGGGTCCATTCTATATATTATTCATTTGTCTTGAAAATCTTTTCTTTAAGTATGGGTTTCTTTGAGTTTATGGATTCATTCTACTTTCTTTTTTTTTTTTGGAAACTCAGATACTTCGACCGCCAGCCAACTACTTATATATTACTCACAGAGTTTTTTTTTTTTTTGGAGAAAAAAAATTTATATAAAAGAAAAGGAAACTGTATAGGAACAGATGGGACAAAGTCCCTAAACAAGCCCAAAAGGCCTCAAAAGATGGCACATAAGCCTAAAACTGAGCACGTAGACCCCAAAAAAGAGATACAAAACAAAGATAAGCAAAAAAAAAAAAAGAGAAAAGAGACAACAAAGCTCATCCAGGAGCCATATGAAGAGACCAAATACGGGCAAGCTGAGGCGGGATATCGTATCTGGAGATGAACTCTGAGATCCGATCACGAACT
>JAVXUL010000019.1:3234045-3251737 GCA_035590515.1 Trichilia minutiflora
TGGCCAAGAGAACTATGTATTGTATTTTGTAAAAATACTGAGATGGATGTTAATGTGATCGAAAATCTTTCATTTTCTTTTATTTTGTTTATTTATTGATTAATGAGTTTGAAAATAGGTACTAATGTCTTGCGGGTTCTAGAGGTGTATTCTAAGTAATAAGATGCATTTCTGAGATTCGCGACGATTGTCACGTGGTCGACTAAGGTCGGGGCATGACAGTATAAATCATTAATCCAAGCGATAATGAGTTTTAGGATTTTGACATCCGTGAACCCTAATTTAGTTAATATTAGATGAATGAAAGGAATTTAGTCACATGAAAATTTGTGAGAAAAAGATTTGATGAAGTCTTTCTTCATTACAGTTTAGGGACTATGATATATTGCTAAATATCGATCATAGTCGTTGAGCATCAAATAATTTGAAATGAGTTTGATCAGATTGATTTCGGTTCATGACTAACATTATAGTGAACTCAAGAGATCACAATCAATAACTAATGCTCTTTTTATCTTGAGAGAGAATAAATATTATCCGTAAGAGAGCTAGCACTCTCAAAGATGATATTAGGCCAAAATGCATAAATCATTTACCTGTTAAACATTTTATTAACTCGAGAGCTTTAAAAATCCTATTATAATTTAAAAAAATTATAATATTCCATTCATATTAGATATAAAATTAAAATTAAAATAAGCTTGTGACTTGATTAGGGATAATTTGGAATTATTCTAATTATTAGGTGCAAAATTATCACTTTGCTTTTTATTATTACAAAGCTTGTTTGACAAGCTTTGGGACTTATTTCTCTTTGATACTATTGTCAAGGGTACTTAAGTAATTGAAGCAAACATTATAAATAGGGGTCTTTACCAATTTTTATAGATTATTGCATTTTTTTTAAAAGTTAAAAAATCTAAAAGCTCTCACTTCTCTCTTGGTTTGGCTAGGGCATAAAAGAACTGCTGGAGTTTTGATTCTTGAAGACTCTATAATTTTAGAGTTAAATTTTATCAAACAACTCCTAAGGTCAAAGATTTATACATTGATTTTTGCTTTATTTTGCATATATTATGTGATTTATATCCATAAACCCTAAGAATGGTTTAATCATCATACTAATCCATCAAGAGTATATCATAAGGATATTAGTATGGATTTATAGTTATAAAATTATTTATTGAACATGATCAAAGAACTATAAATCATATAGTAAGCATATAGTCAATGATTTATCGTTAAATTGTACTAAGAGAGAAGAAATCCTTTGATCTGAGATATCAGAGTCAGATATTATATGGATGTATATAGTTTATATGGTATATAAGTACAAGATTAGCCACTTCTTATATGATATATCTAGTTTGGTTATGCTTTGTTTTATAAGTATTCGAATGATAGTTAAGATGGGATCTGTTGGCTTGTTCGATAAGACTGAGAGTTTTAACTGACTCTCTCTAGGTTTGAGTTCTTGAACAAATATCGATAAATATTTGAAACCCAAATCTCTGATCAAAAATAAATAAATATCATATGAAGAGGTCATAGGGACGAGTTTAGGACATATCAATAAATGATTCGTAAAATATCAAATTTAGAATCTTAATTTTTTGTGAATCCTAATTTGTTTAAGATTGGATAACAGAAAGATATTTTTCACATGATATGTGTAATCAGGGTAAGGTTTGATAAAGAACTACTTCATTGTAGATTAAGAATTATGACATATTACTAGATGCTAATTATAGTTGTTGAACCTGAAATATTCGAAGATAACTCACGACTAACCCACTTTAAACCTTAATGATCACACCAATATTCTTAAACCTTATGAAGCTAATCAAAAGAGAGAATGTTATTCAGAACAAAATATAGTACCTTTCGGAATAATAAGAGGTCAAATGACGTACATATATAAGTGTTATATACTTTAAGAAGTTAAAGGATTTTGACAAAAATATATGTTTGTCTTTTAATAATTATCCAAGGGTGGTTGGTAATTATTACCATTAATTTATGAAATTATAAAATTAATTAATTTTAAATTGGATATTATATCATTAACGGTTAAAAAATAGATAATTATAGATTATGTAATGATTAATGAGTTTAATCTCAGCCTAGTCTAATTGGATCAAATGTTAGACATTTAATGGTTAAATATGGTCTAATGTAAAGCCCAAATGTTGTCATTTTACATAACTTTCTAAAGGATAATTATCAAATTAGTATATATGGAAAATTTAACTAAAACTCTGATGTGAAACCGGATTATCTAACCACGAAATCCTTAGCCAACGACGTCGAATTGATTATCAAAAAAGCCAAAATTAGATTAGGGTGATAAAACCTTTGATCCAATTCGTTTAGTTTAATCCAAAAAACTAAGGTATGTTAAACCCTAAATCAAAAGACATAAACAAACAATGAACCAGAGATATAAGTATGACGAAAGTGAAGAAGCCACACTCAAAAAAAGATTCGCAAATGATAAGTTATAATTAGAACGTCACAAGATTGAATTCTTGATAAGTTTTGAATAAATCTTAAAAAGAATAAAGAGAAAACTCTCAATTTATTATTCACGTTACTGTTCCATTTATTGTTCACGTTTTCTCCCCTTTTAACCTTAATTAAAACAAAATATACCTTTATATGGACAACTAATGCATTTTCTTAATACATAAGAATTTCCTAACCCTAAATGAATTCCAATACTATAAATAACTAAATAAATAGAAAAGATTTTGGATTTAACTTAAACTAATGTCTATTTCAAATAAACAAAAAAAAAAAAATAGACTTAATAAATGTCCAGTTCAAATAACAATTAATTAATATATCTTCATAATATAATTGACATAACAAAAACCAAAACCACAAAGTTTTACCTAATCAATTTATTTCTGGACTTGAATAAAATTAATCAATTGTAACTCCTCTTTTGTCTCCAAATTACTAAGATTAATTATATTTGACAGTTGTGTTTTAATACGCTCCTTATTACTTGAATCAGTCCATTCAAAATATTATGAATTTCTTTGACTCTAACTCTTGTGATTAGGCCTTCTTTAATATTTAACGGATCTCTCCTTGAACTTCTTTGTATATTAATTTGATCCTCATTAAACTCTTTCTAATTGTTCAAAAATTCGACCAACACAAAGAATCAAGGACAAAAGTGGTTTTTTTCAAACTTTCTAGATATAAGTAGGTATAAATTGAAGAGGCTATATAGGTATACAATTTGGCTTCATCAAATCTTGCTTTTAATAAGATAAAAAATTAAAAATTAAAAATCCTAAGTTTTTTGTATGCATATATGTTTGATATATCTAAATCTAAACATAAAATGTTTAGAAATTTAAATTTATGTATGTATGTTTAGGCAAATTCCTACACTACTAACATTATATCTAGTTAGTTATATGCATTGGGTTGTGTTTATTTTGATTAATCTATGCAAGATTTTATTTTATTTGGATAATAGCACTGGCTTGGTTTATCCTCTTATCAAGATTCAGTATTTGACTTAAAATTTTTAATTGTTTCATCTTTATTTAGTGATTTTTAAATAATAATTATATTGAAATGAAGTTATTTAGTGAAAAATTAATATGTATTAACGGTTACAAACACATTTTAACATCCTTGTAAGATTTTTTTTTTTATTTTTAATGAATTTAAGCTTTAAAACATTAATGATAAATTATAAACTTTTGTAATTTTTACCAAAATGTAGAATGATAGACAATACTAATCTTTATTTTTTTTTCATTTGTCTTTTTCAGCCATTTTGATAATAAATTTTTTTATTCACTAATAATGAATGATTCACTTATAGCGAAATAAAATGATTCACTTATGGCGTAATAAAATGAATAATAAATTTTTTTATAACCATTAATCCATTTATACAGTGCAAATTTTCTCCTAAAATTTTTAAAAAAAATAAATAATTTATACCATTTTTATTATTTTATTTGTGTTTTATTCCATAACTTCTCCGGTCCCAGACCAAGGCCAAAAATGCAAGGGATGGAATTTGAAAAACAAATAAATTGATTGTTGCTGTAGCCGGCAACTATTGGCCATTTGGAACAGAAGACGCGCAATTCGCGCCTGTATTTCTGTGTGAGAAGAGACATTGAGCTTCACTTCACGCCCACCAAGCACGAGTAAGGTTTTACCGTTCAACCCTAGTTTTCATTTCTTCTTTATTTAATACTTTTCCTGGTTATCTGATTTTTTTTTCATTCTTTCTTACTTGGGTAATTCGACTGTGGAGTGAAAATGGGATTATTGAATTTTTTTTTAATTGATCTGTACATTTTGCATCTGAAAGGAATTTAATTTCTCTTTAATGGGTTTGTCTTTTAAGGTTTAGTTCTGATCGTAGGGTTTTAATAGTTAAAAAACTTTGAAGCAGTGTTTTGGTGATCTTCATAGAGGCCTTGTTGGGCAGTTTGAAGATTTTTCATTTCTTAAAAATGTTATTTCTTTCTTATATAATTATGAGGATTTCTCTTTAGATTTGTATGGTACAAGATTGAGATTGCTTTTTCTATTAAAAAAGAAGAAACATCGAATCTAAGCCAAATGAGAAAAAAGAAAATTACTAGTGTCTTTAAGGGCATAGCTTAGAGTCTGATACCTTTATGGTTGTCGAAATTGGGTTTTTTGGTGGAAATATGAAATATTTTACCAGGATCCTTTGTTACTGTGAGGAGCTTTCCTGGTTTAGCAGGGGTTCACCACGGTCATTTATCAGCTACAAGACTTCAAATTCTTATTTCTCTTATGATATTTTGGGCGCATGAAAAATGTGATGGGTTAAACAGATGTATGAGTTATGAGTGAAATTCATTATTTTTGATAGATTTGGCTGAAAAATTATAGTATGGTGGTATGAAGGTCAGTATATTTTATCCTAACCTGGAATTTAATAAAGTTTCCATCCCACTCAGTACATATTTTTAGAAGCTCAGGAAAATCCTTAGTATATAAGAGTGGACGCCCACTCTACAGGATTATTTTCTGGGAGATGTTTGAACTTTTTCCTGTTATGCTCTTATTTAAGAGACTCATATGATCTTTATTTCATGTCCATATTAACATTGATAGATTTATATTCATAATTGTCTTTCAAGCTCTTTAGTGGCAATCTTAATCTGTATTAGGTAAGACAGTTACTAAAATTTGTAAATCTTCCCCATTCCTTGAGCACTGCATTCACAACCTTTAACTGCACAACCACACAACTGTCCTATACCCTGACAGATTGTCACTCTATGGCTGCACCACACTGCTTTAACATTGCAGATTGACTAACACTATGTCATACTGTCAGTCCTTGTCACCTACCACTTCCACCACCACCATCCTAATGCCCGTGTCCTATGTGATTTGTTGCTTGAAAGCAAAAAGAAACATATCCTTTTCAATCTTCTTTTTAGAATTTAAAATATAATGTTGGTCTGCTGACAACTGTACGATATCCACTCAGAAGTGTATAGATGATCTCACAGACATGTAAATAATAAATATTTTGTAGAGAATAGAAACTAGATTAAAGTTGGTTATTATCTTACACAATGGTTTTGATAGGTGGAACAATATGTTTCTCAAAGTGAAGTTACCGTGGAATGTTGTAATCCCTGCTGAAAATCTTGATGCAAAGGGATTGATTCTCCAAAGGTCTATTGTTATCCGTCTGTTGGATGACTTTGCTTGCAGAAAGGCCACCAAAGATCTTGGATATTATATTGCTGTCACAACTTTGGAGAGCATAGGGGAAGGAAGAGTAAGGCAGAACACAGGGGAGGTGCTGTTTCCGGTTGTTTTCACTGGGATCACCTTCAAAATTTTCAGGGGAGAGATCTTGGAGGGGACTGCACACAAGGTGCTGAAACATGGAGTTTTCTTGAGATGTGGGCCAATTGAAAACATTTATCTCTCTTATACAAAAATGCCTGATTACCGTTATGTGCAGGCAGAGAATCCGGTCTTCCTGAGCGACAAGCACCCAAAAATTGAGAAAGATGTTGTGGTTCGTTTCATGGTGATTGGAACCAAGTGGCTCGAGGCAGAAAGGGAATTTCAGGCATTGGTTAGTTTAGAGGGTGATTTTCTAGGACCAGTTTCTTAGTGAAGCTGCTGTGCAGTAACCTTTTGTTTTGTCAATCACTCAAAAGCCAGCCTGCAAATAATTGAAGTCATTGTAGATGGAACTAATTAAATGTTAACAATGATGAAATGCTACTCTTTAGTTATCCTGTTGACCTTTCCAAGTTCTAAAAACTGTTAGCTTCTTTTCTGTTAGCAAACCTTTGGTTGTCCTAGCAAATGATGGAATATAGTGTATCTGTTTGCAGCTGGACTTTATGTAATTTTTTTTTTTTCATTTAGTATTGAAGGGTTGGGTTTTTGAAGTTGCAACATTTTATGTTAAATATTAGTGAAAAATTTAGTGACCACTAGTAAAAGTTAGCTAGTTTTGATCAAACACTTCACATGTTATGCTTGGAATTACTACAAAAGCAAACGAAATTTTAGGCAATGACAGTTTCTATATTCTCGGCCGGCCAGATAGCCAAACATTGGGAGGCTTTTTATGTTCTTTGTCTGTCATATGAGCTTCGTTTGTACACATTTTTCTTTTCTTTATTAATTTAAAATTTCGTCATTAATTCTTCATTTTCTCCGCACACATTATAATCTCTTCACAAACTTTTTTTTTTTGTGTGTGTGTGCTTCATATTAATTCAATATTTTTAATAATTTTAATTGAATGATTATAAAACAATTCACTAAAACACCTGCCAATGTTGATAAATCCCCAAAAATTATCTTGGTCACTTTTATTAAATCAACGTGATTGTCTCTCTCATAGTCAAATACAATATACAATCTAATAATAAAGTAAGATTAAAAAATTTTAAAATATGATTATCAAATATTTACTTAAATTTTTTATTTATAATAATACTAGCAGAATATATATTTGTTTCAATAATAGAAAATAGATGAGTAGTTATATTAAAGGATATAAAGGTAATTAATTGTAGAGGATACCATTGAAAAAGAAAGTAAGAACTTATTTTTATATTCTCATAATAAATAAAAACATTATCAAATCCTAAGAAAAATAAATGATATTAATCTCTTTTAGATTTTCTATCTGTGTTGTGTCTTTGATGAATACATTCGATTCAGCCCTGACCATTATTAACAATAAGGAGATTCTTTGCCTCATATTTATTACATAAAATTATCTGGACTTGTATTTTAAGATATGAAAATTAATTGATTAGTGCATCTTACTTTTGTTACTTCACATATTAATTGTGATTAATTTAAAATATTAATCATTTGATATATTAATGACATGAAAGTAATACATTGTCTTTTATATTATTTGAAAAATAAACTTTAAAATACAAATTGTGAAGTATAATATTACGCTAAAAATATTTTTGCTGTTACTAGATGGGATATTAGTAATATATTAACTCTTGATGGAGTGGTTTGATAGTAAAGTTTAGGTTTTGCATTGATACTATTTATTATATTCAGGTTGCTCTGTAACAAGATTTTTATACATACATCTTGAGTCAAAATAGTTGTACGATAACTCAAGTGATTTTATTTTTAAGAGAGTGCGTCAATTTTATATATAATTGGATGTCTCAATAAAAATTAAGTATGTAAGTTTCTCTTATTCAAAAAAAAATATTAGTAATAATTAACTGTACAAATGTAACATTCATTCAATAACTTGTTTAGTATGGTGTTAACAAACTAATCGGGAATCAAATATACTGTTAGCTATCATTGAAGTATACGTAAAAGAATAATAATCAATAATATATATTTGTCACATCACAAGTACTTAATTGGAAAGTTAATTAGAATATTAAAACTCTATAATTTATTTAAGGAAAAAGAAATAAATAGTTACAGAAGAAATAATGAAACGGCATCTTGAGAATAATTAATTTCTTTTCTTTTAATATTATTAATAAAATTATTCTTAGAAGTGAATATTAACCAATTAAATTGCATTGAATCAAAATTTTAATTTAATCTATGAGCATGATTGGGATATTTTTTTAAAATCTTAAAAATTAGCTTTTACTTCTTTTAAAAAAAAATTTTAAATTAAGATAAAATTTTTCTTTAAAATTGTTTGTTAGATGAAATAATATCTTTTTTTATTAAAATTATCATAAAGGATATTTAATTTATTTAAATCAAAATATTTAAAAAAAAAAAGAGTTAAGAAGATATTTTTGGAATAAAATAAATATTATCTATATATTTAATGAGAAGAGAAGAGAAAGCTTCACTTTCTCATCTTTTTAAAAAATTATATTTTAAATACAAAAAAAAATTAATTTTATCTGTTTGATACAGTTTTTAACAAAAAGAGGTTGAGAAGCACTCAAAAAACTGGGTCAAATAGGCACATATTATAAATTATATTTAAAATAATTCAATTTAATTTATAAGTATATTATAATCCAATTTAATCCATTCTACTTGAAGTTTCCCATATTAAACTTTTTGATCTAAATTTAAAAACATATCTAAAATTTATGATTAAATATATGAATGGTTTGGATTAAATTAGATTAAATTTCAAATTTATATTTAAAGATACTAAATAATATTGTTATATATTTTTAAATTTAAAATAAATAATATAAGTGAGTAATACAATAAATAAATAAATTTGATTTGTGACAAAATAAAATAATAAATAAATAATAAATAATATCATAATTTTCTATATACTTTTGAAAAAGCATTTCCATTAGAAGTTTTTGACCGAGAGAAAACATTGTCCAAAATTCCAAACATACAAATATGAGAATTTAAAATTTTAACAAAAACAATTATGGATATAAATATATATGATCAAATTAAGCCAAAATTATAACAATTATACCTCTCCTTAGTCGAATCCGAATAGCTAACCGTTTTTTATTGTTTCTGAGCGTATCTACATATCGATTTACTGATGATAGTTTTGGTTTATTAATTAGGTACTAAATCAAGGTTGTAAAACTCTTGTTTTAAACTTCAATTTTCTATACTTAGAAAATGGTTTTGCTAAATAAAAAATGAAGAAACATAAAGAAATTAATTTCCTTTCATTTTTTCATCTTACCTTTCTTTTTCTTTCACAAAGAAAAAATTTGGAATCAAAAGCAAAACCATTTTCTTTCAATTCTTCTCTTGGTCGAATATACTTCTCTTGTTTTCCTCTTATTTTTCTTTTATTTTAAAACAATTAAAACATAAAAAAGAAAAGGTGAATGGTGATTTGTGGATTTCAAATCCATAAAGACCATTTTAATAAATTAATAGATAAAAATAGATTTATCAATAATTTAAAAATTAAAAATAAAAGGATTAAATCTTTACCCTTCATTTTAATCCAATTAAATTTCTACCATTCATTCCAATTCAATTAGATATAGATTAATAAGATTTTGACACTTGTCAAAATCTTATTAATTCAAAAATAAACAAGATAAATATGTATAATATTTTGACAATTGGCACCATCATATAATGCCACGTATCAACTTTTTATTAGTTTGATAACAATTATCAAATAATAAAATATTATAACTCTAATATCATATAAGCTTCAAATTATATGTAAATAATGTTTATAATATGCTTCAAATTATATGTAAATAATGTTTATAATATTTTATAAATTATCGAATGTTTTTTGAAATTAACAAGTGTTATTGTGTTATTATTCAAAAATTTATTCTTTACCAATAAAGAATAAAATTGTCTTCCGATCAATTTATAAAAGAAATTTTAATTTTTTTCATCAATATGAAATAGTATTTACTATATCACAGCCTGACCCTAGTCGATCACGTGGCACTCACCGCGAATTCCATAAATACATCTTATCACTTAGAATGCACTCCTAGAATCACAAGATATTAGTACCTATTTTCAAACTCATTTTCAAATAAAATAGTACAAAATAGAAAATTTTCATTCAAACATATATCAAACATTTGTATTTTCTTAAAAAGTATTACAAAATATTCTTGACCAAGTCAAATACATCAAATCACTTTATTATAAATGTTTTTCAATTCAGTGGACCATAAAGTAAAAACTTGAGTCGAGTACCTGAAAACTGCGTTGAAGTCTCGTTTCAGCTATGATATGCCGCGTTCGACTACACTAACCTGAAATGGAAAGTGAGGGATGAGTATTTGAAAAAAATACTCAATAAGTAGACAAATACACAACAAACAGAAATCAAAGGCTCAAACATTGATTACAAAAAATCCTCGTAATCATAAAATCAAGCATAGTAAAATGCGACATCATATATATGTCTAGAAAATCAATATAATATCAAATATATATATCCCTTCGATTTATAGAATCCCATCCACTCCCTCAGAGTTGTATGGCTTATCCGCAATCTTGGTTGGGGATGTATGCCCATGTATAATATCCCTCGGTCTATAGGATCCCATCCACTCCCTTAGAGTTGTATGGCTGATCCGTAACCCTCGTTGGGATACTATCACATCAATATAAGGTTAGCATGCTTTAGCCTGGACATGTGGATTCTACCCATCCCACCTTAGACTGTATGGCCAATCCAAACTCCTGGATCTATTGGATTCCACCCACTCCACATGAGTTATATAGACAATCCTCACTCACATATAGTCAATAACATGGCACACAAAATTCTAAATCAATCTCAATAGTCCATCGGACAAATCGAGCAACTGATGGCTCACAAGGCCAAAACATAATTTATGGCTCACAAGGCCAAAACGTTAAACAAGTATGGCACCCCTGCCATTATACTCCACTATGCCACATTCACAAACATATATAAAATTGGCCTCTGACCTCAAAATCACAATATCACTATATACATTAGGCCTCCAACCTCACATTCATGGCAATCTAGGTTTCACAACAAACCTATCTCTATACAAATAAGTGGCTAACCCAGCCACCACACAACATATCCAACGCCTTCTCATTTCAGTTATGTATCCATATACATACATTCACATATATATTCACATGCTATCATCTCTAGCATTATAGTCGAAAATAACATAAAACGAGACGAAGGGAAAGGAAAGTGTCCACTAACTGTTCTGGGGTGGAAACCCCTCTCTCGGTATCTCCTCATGCCAAAGATCCTCCCGTCTCGACTATCGCGTCTAGATACACATACAAAACAGATTCAATAATCTGTTATAATGTGCGTGCATGATGTAATGCATACTCATGCCACTCTTGCACTTCTCTCTCTCTCTCTCTACCCTTTTTCTCTAACATACTATCATAAATAAAACTTCATTTTATTTACTATTTTCTCATCAATTTCAACACCAATGGCTATCAAAGCCCTCTAATTTATCGATACCGATGATAAATGAGAAAACCTCTAATTCTTAGGATTTTATGAACAGTACTCGAGCTATTTATTCTTAGATTTATATGAAATGATAGCCCAAATGAGAGAGAGAAGATGAAGAACAGGCTTATTTGAATCGGTAGGTGAGCTTAGAGTCCCTTTTTGACTTGAATCTCTCTTTGGCCATTATTCACCATAACCCTTCCTTCGCGATTTCACTCGAACCGATAGTTAGAACTCTGATTAAAGGAGATTTCTGAGTTCTGGTGTTTATTCTCAGTTCATAGGAACTGAAATAGCAAAGTTTGATTGAGAAATAGTAGAGATCAATTTCAAAAGTGAGAGAGAGAAAGGTTTCTGTCAAAAACAGAGAGAGAGAGTAAAAAATCAAAATGAGGAAGACGATCCCCTCCTCGATGAAAATAGGCTGTGTAATCGCTCAAAGGTGTCGATATCTTTCATAAACGTATCGATACCTTTAGCTTCATGCCTCCAACGTATCGATACTTTCTCCCAATGTATCGATACGTTTGACTATTTACTATTCATTAAACCTACAAGGTATCGATACTATCCTTAACGTACCGATATGTTTTGTCGCAAACCAACTTCATCTCTGTCATAAATGTGTCGATACCTTTGCCAAGGTATCGATACGTTTGGCACTATTACAGAACATAATGCTTGAATCCTATCTATACGCTTGGCCTGTTATTGTTCATCATGTCTTCAACGTATCGATACGTTTTTAGCCCTTAACTCTGAAAGGTGTCGATACCTTTGTTCAAAGGTATCGATACCTTTGGCCTCACCCCCAATAGATCGATATACCTTTACCCTAATCCTTCTTTTGAGGATTATCACTTCAAATGGCTATAACTTTTGGCTTGAATACCATCACGGAACCTATAATATATTGATGAAAAACTCTCTCTAAGCTCTACAAAAAAGATGAGAACTTTTTCTTAATTAAAGATGATTTTGGGATTAAAAATCTAGTTTTTTCTTTTAAACTCATATTCTATACCACACACCTCCTTCCAACATGAATTCAGGTTATCACACCCTCTCGCGCATGATTTAAACACTACTATATGCACGAAAACTCATGAGGGTTTTATAATAATACCCATAACCCTAAGGGATGGGTTTCACATATTATGTTAATGATATTTATTATGTCTATTGTCAACTTTTCGATTAATGTGTATGATCCTTTATGTTTATCATAAATTGAACATGAGTCGATATAAACTCTTTCATATTATTTTAGTATAACTCCTTGTAATTGAAGTTTTTAATGATCATGAGTGACCTCCAAAAAGATATCATAACTCTTATAACATAGAGAATATATTTTCGAATAAATTCATATAGTCGTACTGACGTATAATAAAGTCCTTCTACTATTGACTTTCAATTGAGTACGAGTTATAAAGTTATCAAACCCTTAACTCGATCATAGGATCAAAAAATCAATCATATATAGGATTCACTTATCCGAAAACTGATTTTCAGAAATTGAGTATTTTAACCAGAGATTGTAATCTCTATACATGACATTCCTATTTAAGATCTCAAGCTCAAATATCTGAGTCAGTTGATTCTATATTAACTATCATTTATCCTTATATAATAAGAACACATTACCATCAAGCTTTTTTTATCAGGTTTGACTAATCTGGTGTGATATAAATAAGTGAACGATACATCTTAATGTAGAGAGTAGTCGTGATATCTGAGGTCAAAGAATTAGTAATATACTAGTCTAGTTATAAGATGAATCATTAAATGTGGATAGTCCCTCGTTTAATTCGTCATGTTCTCTAACTATTACTCATGTTTATACTCTTATGATATAAAATTCATCACTCAACTATTAGTATCGGATACTAATCATTAATAACATCAAAATAAACTAGTTATGTAATGTTATTGTCCCTTATGACATTTGATAGCTCTAAGATATTTTTGATGATTATATGGCATATTAATCTTCTAATTTATATTGTTTTTGATAATGCCAAAATAAATAACAAGTATGCAAGTATGCATATATGTGATGATCTTTTGATTATTAAATGGACAAATATAAGTCACTTGATCTTTTGAAAAGAATATATGTTTTTGCAGGTAAGAGAAGTGAAGAAAGCGTCAAGAAAGCACACAAAGGCACCAACATATCGATAAGTTACTTAAACATATCGACACATTTTAGCTACAGTTTAAAATCAAAGCCTGAGTTTCGAAACCTTTCACAAAACGTATCGACACCTTTGATCTGCACTCAAATGTTTCAAAACCTCTTCACAAACGTATCGATACCCTGAAGCCTTGATCAAGCACCCTCTTCACAAACGTATCGATACCCTTGATAGTTCTTCAAACGTATCGATACCCTGAGGCCTGGATCAAGCACCTTCATGACGGACTTCATTTCTTTTATGTTAAATTGTTCTGATACAATAGAAAACGTATCGATACATTCAGGCTATGTATCTCAAATGTATTGATACCCTAAGACATGTATCGATACCCTTGTGAAAATCAAGTCTGTAATGACTAGTTCAGAGACATCTAATGCCATCATTAATAAAGGTAAAAAGGACCATTGTGAAGAATTTATTGTAGATATATAAACATCAAGTTTTGAAGACAAAAAGGGAACAAGCATCAAGAATAACGATCTGAGCAAGAAAACATTCTTCTGCAATATACTTTGTTCATTCTCTCATCTTAATTATCTGTATTTAATTTCTAGTGAGAGAAATTATTAATATTGAACATTTACTCTTTAAGAGAGTTATTAAAATTAATTCTTGTGAATTAATTGTGGATTTCTCTTCACCTATGATAAGAAGAATCGTTGTATTGGGTTTCACTTCACCCTCTCAAAAGAAAGTCATTTTGTGAGGTTGCCCTTCACCCGTGAAAGAAGGAGTTGTTTTGGGTTCCACTTGACTCGTTCAAATAAGTTGTCAGTGATTCTCAGTGTTAAAGGATTCAACCGAGAAGAGTGGACGTAGACATTCTGTTGAACCACTATAAAAACTGAGTGTCTTATTACTGTGTTTGATTTTTCTTCTCAACATTCATTGCATTAGCATTAATCTTTATTCCAAAATTTTTAATCGTTAATTCACCCCCTCTTGGAGCTTTCCAACTGGGACTTCATTATTAAGAACCTATAAGGCTAAAAATTTCAATATACCCAAGGCACTTCCAATAAAAATTTTCTTCAATCTCCCAAACCACTATTACCAAAACAAGCACAAACACTTCTAAAATATTTTTCATCCAAACTCATCACAAATAAAAATCATATATCAATTCAAAATATCATACAAACCAATATTTAAGAATATATTTTTGTTACAAAAATCAACATTTAAAACATAAATTCTTCACGCTTCTGGAAACAAAAGAGAACCCAAGATTCTAATAAATTTCTCCCAGTGGACTCAGATGAACTTAGTGTGAGTCGAGTATAGATGCAATACCTGAAGTCGTAACTCTCGATGCTATCACCACCATTCACGTACTCTCTGTGCTTGCCTGTGAGTGGGGAAAAAAAAGGTAAGTATACTAAAGTATACTCAGTGAGAAAATATATAAAATAATAATAACAATAATAAATAAATATAATATAAGGCATAACATTTATCAAACAATATGTCTTAAAAAGAAAAGAAATAACAAATTTAAATCATCTTTTCACTTCCAAAATAATACTTATCGAACCTGGGGAAAAATATTGGGCATAGCTGCCTTCCCGAGAATTACACTAATCAGATGCAACCCTTAGCCGTCAGTGGGTTTTGTATGCAGGAAAAAATAATGCTATTTTTATTAAAATTTTAACTTAATACAAAGAGTAAAAATATGCATGGTTACCAAGAAAATACGCCCACCATTGACGTTCGTTTTGAACTAGCCACACGGTGACATCCGTGACTAACCCGACGAGACTCATAGGTGGTCAAATCACATCACACTATTATAGTAATACAATCATACATCACTCCCACCTGTGAAGCCTTCACTCACTTAGACTATCTCTCAATCAGATCGACCCTAGGCTACTATCCTTGTAGCTACAGTAAATACCCCGACCCTCATAACCGTATCACCAATATATATTCATAAAACCTAGCCCTCTGATCATATTATCACGTACCAAATATAAAAATATGCCCCACTGACCACATCATTATCATAAAATTATCATACATATTGAATTCACAAAATTTGGAACATATACACACATAAATCCCATCAAGCTCGGAATACCAAAGCATTTACGAAATCATCAATATAAATAAACACATATAATCAAAACCACAATTATATATCAACGTTTTTTCAAATGTACCAAAACATGCTTTTAGGTATTCATAAATCACACTTTTATAAATCACGAAAACATATATGAAAAACGTAAGAAATTCCATTTGCATTCTATCCATTATAAATAAACATTTTCTTAATATGATTTGTAGAACTGTTTGAAATTATAAAGCATTTAAAACAAGAAAAAGCATAAAAGGTTTCACTCACAAGTTAGGGAGGGTACGTACTCCCTAAAGTTCTTCACTCAGGTTGGATTCTTGCTCCTCATGATCAGTGTCTACACATATGCTAGAACTCTATCAATACACATTTTTAAACTACAAACTGGACTCGTATGCGTGAAATGCATGTAACCTGAGTTTCTAAAATTGGTCTATACTCGAAATTGGATAAAACCCTCATTATCCAACCGGTTATCAAATCCTCAATACCGAGAACCCACATTCGTTCTAAACTAGCTCATTTCGACTTGATTTTATGATTTTGACGAGTGACCCTACATCCTCATCAAAACAGTAATCCGATTATTGTTCATGCCTACCCGTATTTTCTAAATTCTTATTTCTAGCTTTTTAATGAGTTATCCAATCTTCTTACATCCTAAATAGCACCAGAAAACCTAAATTCATGCGATCAAACTAATAAACTTATTACGAAGCACAGTAAAATCTATTTTTCAAAAATTAGCTAAAATACAAAATAAAAGTTACAGATAGATTAGAAACAAGGCTACGAACCTTGTGATATCATTGGGTTTTTTTAATTTCGCTTAGAGGATGAAAAACCCCAAATAGACCCCAAAACCTTAGCTTCCTCCATCTGCTACTCTGTGTTCCTACCGATGAATCGACGCTTCCAGGGAGTTGGATACAAAGAATGCGAATGACTGGCGGTGAGAAATAAAAAATGCAACAAAGTGGGAAGGTTGGGTATGAAGGACAGAGAAGAGAACGTGAAAGGAGAGGAGAAAAGGAAGAAGAAGGAAAGAAGAAGAAACGGTAAAAATGAAGGGTGATGATCCCTATTTATATAAAAAAAAAGGTGAAATTATCATTTTTTTTCTCGAAAATATAAGAAAAGAAATTTCTAGATGAGGGCAAATCGATCATTTTGCATAATTCGATTGAACAAATCGACCAGTTCGTTTGATCGAAGTGGGGTTCGTTTGAACGAATCGAACCCTTTGTTTGATCGAGAATTTTTTGAGTCCTTGTAAAATTTTGATCAATTTATTCATTTGAACGATTCAATCATTCGTTCGATCAAATAGTATTTCGTTCGAACGAATATAAGATTCGTTCAACCGCGAGTTTTCAAGCTCCCTAAAAAAATCTGGGGTATTTAGTTCGATTGAATGAACCAAGCTTTCATTTAGTCAAACCCATTCGTTCAAACGAATCGAGCCCTCATTCGATCCAATACTTCTTGCCTCAAGCTTTCTATTACAGACAAGCTCCTGTTCAATTTTTGACATTCATTACCATTTCTAACTCTTTCAAAACCTCATAGTGGACCTCAAAATACTATCGATCTAAACACAACCTAGGCATACACTTATGAAAAGACGAAAATGCCCTTACTTAAAAATACAAAGTCTCATAGGTTCCTTAGATTAGTTGTCTTCTAGTTTCTTGCCCTGGCTTGTTCGCCTTCTAACATTTGTTCTCTTCTATTTTCGACTTGCTTTTAGACTCATTTAACTCCTGTTTTTGCATTGATTTTTTTCTAACCATAAATTCATACTTCCGTTTTAATATTTTGTCTATTAATTATAAGTTTAAATAAGCTCGAAATTATAACATCCCGTACCTCACCCCGAGGGTATAATTATCATTTCCTACATCTTCCGTCCATACATCTACATTCATTTCATGTTACATGGGGTTGTAAGTGTGATCCTAGCCTCGT
>JAVXUL010000019.1:3251837-3262677 GCA_035590515.1 Trichilia minutiflora
TGTCTTGGATCTAAGGTAACTGTGAATGATCTGAAACGTCTTTGCATTATGCACGATCTCAGAAGATGACAGACCCCCCAAAACTTTTGCTTACGTGTGACAAAAGAAGATCTCGAATGGTAATGTAATCCAAAGTATCATGCTTACACGTAACAGTTAGAGATATCGAAATATCACTATATATTGAACTTAAAAAAATAAGTATTGTTAAATAATGAACTTGAACTTTTAGACTGGACTGTAGTAAAATATCCAAATATTTGATCAATGAGATTTTGTGTGCAACCACACTAAAAGAATGGCGTTCGTGGGAGCATGTGCTTATATCCTTCAGAGAATAAATGCGTACGACCCGACAGGACGGGGGTTGTGGAAAAAGATGAAATGGTGGTCATTTCCATGGCCATGGGGTTATTTAACATCCTATTTTCTAATACTCCACCGAGAAAACCCCGTAATTTACGATCAACAAACAACAAAACAACTATCGATTTTTCTGAAACGGGGATAGATCGGCCGTTTGATTGTAGTGGACAGTGAATATGAGACCCAACATGTGGGCCCAATCTTCAATAAGTACTGATCCAGCATGTGGGATGGAGGAGGCTCTTTTCCTATATTCCAATTGTTAATGAAATAAAAAAATCCCATGGATTATAATATTTTTTTAACTATTTTTTTTTTAAAATTATTTTTATAAAAATAAGTACGCTTTCTTATTCTATGTGGGCCTGAGCTGTACAAGTGGGCTTTGCTTGAAGACAAACAAATACATAGGCTCTAGTGCTGACATAAATATGGATTGAATTCAATGCTTGATTAGTCACCATTGATTATATGGACCAGCAGTAGTAAATTGGATCGGATCACTATCAACTATCACATCAAAGTTCAAACAAAACTTTTAGGAAAATGGATTATGTTTTTTTCAACCAAAAAGAAGAATGAAACCAAATTGAGGTTAGTTGTTAATCTCAATCTTACGAATGGATAATTGAGAAAGATATTTTTGTAGACTTTGATTTTCTAGGATTCTTTGTTTATGAACAAGTCAAGAAATATTAGAAAATTTTATAAATAGCCTAATCTTTGGGATTAGTTTTAATTTTAACCAACTCTATTTTTTTATAGTCAAACAACAGAAATTTGGATCAACATGCCCATCAATAACCATTTTCTAAAAAAATCATATTTTTTAAAATTTTTTAATAAGATAAATGTACTTCCAAAATAAGTGTAAAGAGCAAATTGGTGGTTCAATTTGGCAAATCAAATTTATATGGGTTTGAGGATGGGCTTATTTGAACAAAATTGAAGCCCAGTTTAAGGCCCTTCTAGATCTTTGTTGGTCCTGTAAATATTGAATCTTATTTCTTTTTTTTTTCTTTAATTACAATTTTGAGTTTTACTCATTTTTTATTTTTTTCTTATCTTAATTTGGAATTGTTTACATCAATTTAGTTTTCATTCCATGCAAATTTGCTATGGATTTATATATATATTTCATTTTAATAATTAAGATTTTTAGACAAATTCCTAAATAACAAACTTAAAAGTTTTCGTATTGATGAAATTGATATTAGTATTAGTGACAATATAAGCTAAATCTTCTAACTATAATGAATACACTAACTATTGATATCATGTTATAAATAGGTTAATTTTTTATCGACTTTAAATTAAAATTAGTAAAACCAATGTCTTCTTGCATAATAATATGAGTTCCAAACATTATCGTCTAGATGTAAATGAGTCGAATTACTTATCTTTGATCTATTATTACTAGGGATACCTATTTAGAAATTTTTATAACTCAATCATATATACGATGGAATAGACTTAACAAATAAAGTGAAAGAGAAGATGTGTACGAATGAGACATCCAGAAACAAGAAGGAAAAGGACATGTATAATTTTTTTTTTAAATCAGTGTAATAATATTATATGATTGTTACCTGTTTTAATTTAAAATTATGAATAAAAAATTTATATCTTAATTAATATAATAAACAATATAAAATTGTAAAAAAATTTCATGTATATAAATCGTGATAAGAAAAAAAATTAAGTATAATAAATAATTATTCAATACATAATTTTTTTATAATAATATTATGTGATTTATCATATTATGAGTATAACATTTCCTTAAGTACACTATCAAATTCAATTTAATTTTCAGATTTATGTGATGGTGAATTTGGTTTATATAAAATGAATTATGAAGAAAATGTATTTATAAGAATTGTTAACAAAAATTATTAATAAAAATATTTTGGTTTAGTCGACTATAAAATTTACTAAATTTTTTTTTATATTTACGAGTGCATATATAAAAATTCTTTTTTCAATAAAAATAATTAAAAAATAGAATTGAAAACCAAATAATAAAAAAAAAAGATTGTTAAATATTTTATATATCAATTGGGATTCCCTCCTTAGGATTAAAGAAAAGAATATATACAAAAGAAAAGATAAGATAAAAGAAAAAAAAAAAAAAATTCTCTAGTCCACTAAACTATGTTTCTAATGGATATGGAAAGGAAGGCTGTAAATGTTTGCCTTTCCTTCTCAAAGAAGTATAAGTCGACGCCAAGTCATCTCAGCAAAATTAATTACTTCAAGATAAAGAATGGATTTATGACAAATATATATAAAATTAAATTATAATAAAAAAAATGTATCATTCATATTTCAACTATTATTTAATATTTTAAATTTTATTTTATATCATAGAGTAAAATTAATTATATATAATCACAATATTTTAATATCAAATATATTAATAATTATTATGTGATTACAGTATTTTAATATAAAATATATCGACATCTGTGTGACCAATGAAAAATCCTCTTAATAAGTGTGTACGATAAAAGAAATTGTTAGGTGGGTTTGGTGGAATATTCAATTATAATTATCATATAACTCTCCACTAATTACATAAAATGAATTGAGTGGCAGGTAATTTTGACAATTGAAATTAATATATGTTAGTTATACATATTATTTTAGTAATTTATTGGAGTCAATTTAAAAATTTATACCTAATATTCGATTATAATTTTAGAACCTATTAATAAGACCTATCTTAAAATTTTTAAGATTAATCACTTTAATTTTATAAAAATTATTATCTTTCTTTAAAAAAGATTATGGATGATTATTTGATCTCCTTCTCTAAAAAAAAAAGAAGATAAGTAAATAATTTAAGAATTAGTAAAATTTAATTAAAAAAAAATATCTCACCTATTATATAAACTCTACGAAAAAATTCGATGTTTGATTTATAAAAAATATCCATCAATATACATATAAATATTAATAATATTTATATATATTATTATATTATTAATATTGTGGTACTCGTGGTGATGCAGTGCTTATTATAATATTAATTAATATTTAAAAGATAATTTTAAATATTAATAATAATAAGATTGAAATAATCTGAAAAGAAATTAAAGAATTTAATATAAAATTTTAAAAGTTAAAACATGTAAAAATAATTTTAAAATATCGAATATATAAATCAAACACTTAACTAAAAATAAAATCAAAATCAAAATCGATCGACTGACAGGACCATTGTGTTCATTAATTATCCATGTAGGAACGTGTGAAGACATAATTGCATACTTACACAACATGGCGTTATGTTACACCTTCATGTGTTTTTTATTATGCTTTCTTTATCAGGCATTACAGTTCACGCGGTTTGTGGGGATCAAAAGTTCTTGGGAGATACCGCGTAAAGGCTTCTTCAATGGCGGAATACTTTATGTTGGAAGAAATTCTCAATTATCACATCCTTTCTCTTTAGTCTTCTTGTTAAAATCTATCTCCTTGGTTTGTACTGAGGTGCAGGTTGAAGATGTTGATGTCCATACTTCTGTTAGCAGTTCTGTTCATTGCTGGCTTCGTTAATATTTTCTTCTACTTTCCCACTAAGAAATTTTATGCATGGATTCGATCCTTCTTCATAAAAAGCTGTCCTCCATCATCTGTTGTCATTCCTGCTGCCAGTAATAATTCCCAAGTTGGTTCATCTTCATCAAGCAAAGAAAGGATTGTTGCCAACAAGAAGGCTAAGTTGAAAAGGGTATTTGCAACGTTTGACAAGGATGGTGATGAATTTATAACGCAGAAAGAGCTCAGAGAGTCTTTGAAGAACCTAAGACTGTCGGTTACAGAGAAAGAAGTTGAAGAAATGGTTGTGAAAGTTGACGCTAATGGCGATGGATTGATCGATTTCGATGAATTTTGCATGCTGTATGAGGCTATGGTATTAGGTGAAAATCATTCCCAAGATGGTATAGTTGATGATGACGGTGGAGGTGAAGAAGGAGATTTGAAGGATGCTTTTGATGTGTTTGATAAAGATCAAGATGGTTTAATTTCAGTGGAGGAATTGGGTTTGGTGTTGTCTTCTCTAGGATTAATCGAAGGTAAAAAGATTGAGAATTGTAAAGAGATGATTAGAAAAGTTGATATGGATGGAGATGGTATGGTGAATTTTGATGAGTTTAAGAGGATGATGAAAGCTGGAGGAGGGCTTCTTTCAGCCTTTTGATTGATCCAACCTCACATACAAACACTGTCTATTCAACAATAAAAACTGTTTCTTAGAATTAGTTTAAGTGTATGTAGGTTGATGAGTTTTCTTTCGTTTGGCTTTGAAGTGGAAGCATGATTGACATCGATGCCACTAACCAGAGAGAATTTTAATGTTGTAGATTATATACCTTGCTAATCTTGTTTGTATTCCTCTACTATTTGGAATAAGAGTTTATTGTACAGCTACTAATAATTGTTGCTTTATTCATCTTTTTAGCGACAAATTAGCCCTTTTTTCCGTTCCCTAAGAACAGGCCATTCTCTATATCTTTTTCAAGATTTTGCTTCTGCTAAACAGGGACATCAATACAAATATAGAAATACTATTTCATGCTGCATTCAATCATATCATAGCGCACTAAAAAAACAATCTTCTTTTCAATCTGAATACAAAGGAAGTTTTGTATGGTGATTGGTGGGTTAATACCTGTTAATTTATATCAAACGCAAAAAAGGAATTACAAAATAATACTGTACTATGATAAGGGTATTGTTTTCCGGTGAAAATAATGGAACGATAACTGGTAACCCCACAATCCAATCCAATGATAGGGTCTCCTCTTGGATTGGTTGGATTAACAAGGCATGAAAATGCGTGGATCGCAACAGAAAAATTATCGATAACACCTCAACAGTTAAACATATTTTCTTGTTTCTTCAAATTTCTATCCAGGAAATTATCCATAATTTTCTAGAAGACTCCCGATAGTTGGTAAAGAACAAGTTATATGATTTAACAACCCACCATTAAAAACACATTTAAAAGACAAAAGAACACCGATGACAAAAACACGTTTTCAATCATATTTACTTACAAGGACCGAAGAAGACTTGCGAGCTTCTCCTTTCCTTATAAGCAATCGCACAAAACCGACTATTCTCCAACCAAACACCACAGTACATCCTCTTGGATCTAATTATTTTGGCTTTGTACCTCAACATTAAATTCTACCACCTAACAGTAATTCGATGGTCTTAATAATAAAATACATTAAGGCGCACTATCTCAATCGAAGTATTACAAATCCTTTTACTGATATAAATAAATTATTAACGCTGATTGGAAGTTCACGAACAAGTATCTATGAATGTTAGATCGACTCTGCATAAACAAGACATTCTCGATTGTGTGTTTCATAAAATGTTCATTTCATCAAACCCACTCTTTTACAGTATAAATTTGAAAGAGGCCATCCGCTGGTGTACACCAGAACACAGCAGAATAAAACTTAAAGACTCTTTGCATGATCACTAATACAACCTTCCAGTCGTGCTTTAATGAGCACCGTGTACATTCTCTATCCGCAAGAGCCATATGAATATTTTTTTTAGAAAACATCCGGGTGGAAACGGCCAGGGATGGAATTGCTCTGTTCCGCCTGTTTCAGGTGCATTGTCAATGCATAGTTGTTCACCTGGTTGTGAATCACAAGATCAAACAACAATCGTTAGACTCCAAGAAATCAGGACGACTCTAGGGAGATGCAAGGATCCATGCCATATGATACACTGTGGTAGTGTGTGTTTAATGATCCTCACCTCCAGTGTTCTCAACTGTTCCTGGTACTGGGACACTAACTGCTTCATGTGATGCAATTCTTGGTTCCGATCTTCATACTCCTTTTGATGCTCATGCTGGATAGCAACAGCTCGCTTGAGAATAATATTTTCCTGAGTAAGTGCTTCTACTTGTTCCTTTAGAATCTTATTTTCCTATGACCAAAAAAGCAACATCAATAAAATATTATGAAATCAACTTGTACTTGATAGATTATACATCCCCCATTACCAAATCCCTCCAAACCCAATTTCACTGATAAACCACTCATAGAAGGAAATATAAATTATCTATGGCATTAACTAACCTGGTGACAACTTTGTGCTGCCTCAGCACTAGCTCGTGCACAGATGGACTTCTCGAACATTTCCAGGGATCTTGAAGCACGGGCTCTAGCATCATCAATATTAGAAGCACTCATCATTTCTCTAACAAATAGGTCTACCCACTCAGTACCATCTAATTGGAGCACTTTCGGAGCTGATGAATCCTCAGTAGATGGAATCTCTCCATTTGTCACCACAATACCTGCATCAAGATGGTACTCTTCAATTTGAGAACTGCTGACCTCAACAAGTTACTATCACAAGAATCAACTAGAAGTTCATTAGGTTTAAAGAGTCAGGATATTAATTATTGTAGTCCTGGTTATCATGTGTCACCTAATGAAGGTAAAATCATGCATCTTGATCCAAACTTCCAATACAATCCTGATCCAAAGTGAAGCAGGTGCCAATAACAACTTATTATCCTACATGCACCAGAACTTATATTTGGCTCAATTTTCCCATTATGTGTTTGCTCTCATCGATTTATGGTCTTAACAAAGATGTAAATTTTGTCTCCTTCAAGTAGCACTTAAGCAGTGTTTTGAGATGCCTATCAGAATCCTAAGTATTACCTTATGTACTGTCCCCAAATAGAATTTACCAGAATAAGATTTCCCTAGTCATTCAAAAATTTAACTCAAGAGAGGTAACAAAAGAAGTTGCATGGCAGAAAATTTATTACATAGGACACAAATAGAACAAGTTACAAGCCTCAGAAAAGAGAATTAGCATAGCTCCTTTTAATCTTTGTTGAACAGACAGGAGCCAAGCAAAGATGAGGTATGTCGACATGTTTATGGAAATCTAAGGAACATAAAAAGAAGCAGACACATATAGTAGCATAAAGGAAAAGAAAACAAAATAAATAAATGAGTTTTTCCTTGTTCAATGCCTTGAGATATAATCTTGCCAGATATGAAAGCAGATAATGGCCAAATATTAGTGAATTAAAGAAAAAACTTTAACTGATCAACTGACACCCTGATATATCTATTGGGGTTTGACTTGGCATATTTTTATACACAAGCGGCATAGAAAAAACTTTAAAAGTGGCCATGAATAACATTGAAGATACTTGTTGACATACCACAGAAAGGATACTTGTAGGCAAGATAAAGCACCTATTGAATGAAAAACAAGGACAGTAGCAAAATTGAATGGTCATTCACAGATTAACTCACCTATGAATAACATTCTCAAAAGTAAAGCCACACATTTTGTGAAAAATCATTAGTCAATCATTAATTAGCACAGAAACCAATGGATATGGTAAAGCATCTTATAAAATAATAGAACACAGAGGAATAAAGGATAAACCAGGGACAGTCTAAAAATAGCCACACGGAGTGTAGCTGCCCAGATTTACTTGAGTCTATACAAAGCATGGACCATGGTCCTTCAGAGTTCAACCAGCAACAACGTCT
This sequence comes from Trichilia minutiflora, assembly GCA_035590515.1. Lineage (NCBI taxonomy): Eukaryota > Viridiplantae > Streptophyta > Magnoliopsida > Sapindales > Meliaceae > Trichilia > Trichilia minutiflora. The sequence continues at coordinate 3,259,766 of JAVXUL010000019.1, forward strand.
GATAAAACTCAAATTTCTTGATATACAGAACACGTAACAAGCTATAAGTGGTCAGGACTGAAATATTTAAACTGGAGCAATTTTTCCCAGGAAAGTAGCAAATTCAACTCAGAAAACGCCAGAATCCCATTATCAGGACATTGTAATCAACAAAGCAAATATGTGATCCATACTAGAAGGGTTTTTGTTATATATTCAAGATTAAGTTCAAAAGTTGCATTAGGAGAAGAAAACAAATTATCCATGACTTATGAGTAAAGGCCTGATGATTGATTTATTGAGATCATTAAAAACCAAAATGTGAAGTTCACCAAACAATCAATCATGGGCAGTTTTGAAGGTCAGAGACCGTTTTCAACATGGAAAACTGCAATAAGTGAAATAACTCAAACAATAAGGCTACGGCTTTTCAAAAGTTGTTTTCTGTTTTGCTCTTGTTTTGCACCATTCTCACCTAACAGGAGCCTAAATACCTTTTCCCTTATACTTAACAACGATTGCGAAATTCATAAGGTAAAAATATGAACAAGATATTTCTTCTCATTAAACAACAGTAATATCTAGTAAATGTAAAGGAAGCTTTAGAGATCCAGAAATAACATAATTGAGTTCATTATGTAGATTCACAATGTTTCTCCCAGACATACCTTCTGCTTCAAGTTGAGTGTTGGCTTCTAGGGCTAAACCAGATTTGCTGGCAGCAGAGGACACATTTTTATTGGCAGATCCTAACCGAAGCTCATTTAAACTTCTGATAGCTGAATCCAAATCATCTCCACATTCTTCAAGTGCTCTCTCAAGAAGCTAAAACATAAAATTTCAAAATGACACTAATAAATTTCATTACGAATGAAACACTTTATACATATCCTACAGATTTTCGTAACACTTATTTTATACCATCACATGCATAGTAATCATTAACATGAATAAAGATTAATCCATAACCAATAACATATATAACTCAACTTTAAAGTACCTATCATACACAAAATTATACATTATTATTGTCATCATCATCTCAAAAGAACCTAATTCAATCATCATTCCATGTATCCCAAATGCTAAAAATATGATAAAGGACGACACGAAAACAAAAATTCAAAGCCATGATAATACACGAAATCATATAATCTTATCCCCTGTTATCTAGGTCAATTCTTAAAACATGAAACAATATAATTCGAAAACACGATAAAAGATAAAAAGTAACCTGCTTGTCCATGTCCGGGAAAATAGCAGCGAGCTGTTCGATGAGATGAGATTCAGCGTGGAAAGGAGATTGACTGGCGATAGAAGCAGACCTCGGAGGAGAGTACCGCACAGGAGAAGAAGAAGAACAACGGATTCTCTTGGTAACGGGAGGCGATGTTGCAGCTATATCTTCAAAGATAGATCTCTTTCCGCACAGAATTGCAGACATGTTTTAGCTTCCGTCTGCTGTGTAATTTGTTCTCCTCTCTACTCTCTTCCCTCCAATTCGCCCTTCTTTTTCATGCAGCGATCCGATTTATTATCCAATCAACCAACCAACAAAATTAGAAACAAAATTCACAATCTGCAATTAGGATTTCGTAGTCTCTGTCCGGATTAATCGGTTTCCGAAAATCGATTTACAGATTTTGAAGAAATTAACAATTTCATTTGATGGAGAGAAACGTATTCTCGTATAGCTGATCGAAATTTCAGTTTTCTCTCTTCCTTTCCATTTTCTTTCGTTTTCATTTTTTTTTTTAGTTTGTGAATCGGGTGTGCGGTGACCTTGTGGTGGAATCCGCTTAGGATGATCCACGTATGCGCTCGTGGATGGATATGGAATTTCATTTTAGAAGTGTTTGGATAAAACTGGATACTTTCACGAAGTTAATATTAACTCTTCGTACAAGCCGTTTTATTGAGAACAACCCTTTAGAGCCGTCTGATTAGAGTACCAATTCTTCTGAGTCCTTTGGGCCTAAAACAAACATCAATTCAGAACAGCCCATGACTCACTTATCCAATATGCTGGACTTTCATGAACCCAAAACCCACAATTAGTTGGGCCATTGTAATCGATACTTCGGTCCTGGACATGCTTTTATAATATATACGAGTCCTCTATTCATCTACATATTCGAAGCAAAATAAATTTTCATCAATTGAATTACATTTTAGATATTCATTTTAAATTTAAATTAAAATTTTTACTAACGAATGTCTTTAGAATATTTATTAAAATTTTTATATTTATTATTTATAATAATTTTTTATATTTAATATAATAATTAATAATAAATTTTAATGTGTTAAAAAAATAACCTAATTAATATAAAAATGCTTTGAAAACACTCGTTAAAAAACTCTTAAAATAAAATACACGAATTTTTATTTATTAAATTTGTACGATCTAATAATTAAAATTTAAAATTAAAATATAGCATTTAACACTGTCAATTCAACAACTTTCTAACGATTGAATTTGCAATATAAAAGTGGATGGAGTTTGAGTTGACAGAGTTAAATATTATTTTTTAATTTTAAATTTTAATTATTAAATTATACAAATTCAATTAATATTTAATATTTAAAAAAATTTATTCCATAATAGAAATTACTTAAAATATACCACATATCATGATATCAAACGGATGAATACTCTTAAAAGGAGGTGATATTTAGGGATGAACAAATTTAAATCGATCCATTCCAAATTGATCCAAACCGTTTAATTGAATTGGTTTGGATCGGTTTGAATTTATGTTGGATTGATTTCTGGATTGAAATTTTACAAACCGCTATTAGCGGTTTGGATTATGAATTGAATTAATTTTAAACTGCAAAACGTCAAAACAAATCACTTAAATAAATATTAAATATACTTAATATTATTGTATGATAATATTAATATTATATGATAAAATAATATATTAATT
>JAVXUL010000019.1:3262777-3279750 GCA_035590515.1 Trichilia minutiflora
TAGTATATTTTATATATATTTTTTAAATTTAAAATTTTAAAAGTCGATCTGTAGATCGACTCATTTAGACTCATTAATTTATGAATCGAATTAGGATCGATAAAATATTAATTCACATAATAAATAATTTAATTCAATTAATTTAAATATCAATATACAATATATATAATAGACTGAGCCGAGTCAAACCGTACGAGATCTAGATATCAAGCAAATGGATGGATTTGGATTTTCATTTTGAACGTAGTTGGATACAATTGGGTGTTTTCAGCGGTCAATATAAACTATTTGGATCAGCCGTTTGGTTGAGAACAGCTTTTGGGAACCATGAGTAGAATGCCATTTCTTCCGAATCCATTGGGCTTTAAGACAGTATCTATTCTTCGTAACCCATGGACCCATGAACCCAAAAGTAAACAATAATAAGCCCAGAATAAGTTAGGCCTATTTGAATTAATAATTTGGGCTTGACATGTTTTTCTATGTACAACTATAAAATCAGCGATATGGTATTTAAAGAGAAAATCTTACTTTGACTATATATGACATAATTTAATTGAATGTTGGTACTCTCACTCAAAATTCTTTTGTATTTCAAAAATAATAAACATGCTAGCGTTGACAAGATGAATATTTTGGTCAAGCAAAAAACTAGACAATATGATGGCGATGATTAACCACAAAGTTTTAATGTTTGACAAAAATAATTATGTTTAAATTGTTTGTATACAATTTTTTTTTTTCAAAAAATACTTTTCTTTTGTTTCCTAACAAATAAATTTAGAATTTGTTTGTGTTTATGCTATATTTTGAATATAAAAATAAAAATATATTTAATAACACAAATTTTAAATATTTTTTCATCTTACAATAGTAGGCTTAAAAGCCCAACATCACAATATTAAATAAATGAATACCGTTAAAAGGGGAGGTGGTATCTAGTGTAGTGCTTTTGTGGTAAGCACATAATCAACATATAATGAGATGGGGAGCCCATTTGGTCCATGTAAATTATTTGTATTTAACAACTAACAAGACCGCAAGTTAGCTTTGGGTCTCAATCTAAACCAAACTTGTGTCTCTGAACTCTAATTTCCCTTTCTGTCTGTCCCTTCTTCTGCCTTCCATATTTTTACTTTAAACGTTGGCATTGATTACTGTTGTCCATTGCATTGAGTTGAGCTAACTTTAATTAGCTTCTAACATAACAAAGTCCTGGTCTGAACTATGAAACTTACCTATTTAGTTCAAACCCAGGTATTATTTTTGAAATTTTCTATAATAAAATTGGTCAAGAAACATCTTCATATCAGTCACTTTGTGTAAGGGATTTTCTTTTTAACTATGCAGTCACCAATAAGATCTCTCGCAAAGAAATTCAATTCCAATCATAATGATGATGATACCTAACATGGAACCATGTTGCACTAGTGGTTCATTTTTGTGGTGTTTGTCCCAAGAAGAAGAATATGTTTTAAGTAAAAAATTGCTATGATATTGGTCTAGTTAATAAATAACAGTTGGATTTGTAATTTAATCGTTGTTTATTGATTTCAATTTCAGTAGTTTGATAATGTTTTTATTTTGGGTCCTAGATGATGTTAAAAAGATACCCATTTAAGAAAAAAAAAATTCAAAATTTTTTTTAAAGGGAAATAAATAAGTTTGTAGCTTTCTCTTGGACCAATTATTTTGTGTATGTAACCCTCTCTATTATACCTCAAAATAAGGATCTCTTGTTGTTTGATCATATCATATGATGAGGTTGAGTGGTGGGTTATGATCATAGGACCCCACATACTGAGTGGGGGCAATGGGTATCACTCCTTTCCAACATGGAATTTGTCAATTTGCAAGTTGCAAGCACACAAGCACTGTTTAAGACAAGAAAAATAATTTAAAAAAAAAAAAAAAAAGAATAGGGATCTTGGCATTTGCTTTTCCATACCTAAGGCATCATAGAATACCATTTTGTTTTATGGTTGTTGATGAAATGACCTCTCACCAAGCACCATCCTTTTTCTTTTATTTATTTTAAAATGTGTCATATATATTTAATTAAAAAAAAAATCTAAGTGAGAACCCACATCCACATATGATAAACCTCTTAATTCCCCATCTATATACATGTCATGAAAGAATAATATGATAATTTAAAAAATTTTTGTTATATTTTTCTAAACTTTCTTTTTATAATTTTTAATTTTAAGTTATAATTTTAATTTATAAAAATATAATTTCAAATTTTATACTCTACAATAACAACACCTTAAAACTTTGCCCATTACATGAAATCTATTATCTAACATTCTTTCTTTCATTGTTAGTGATGGAGAGAGCGAGGGCGAGAGAGATAGTGTGCTTGATAAGATATGCACTCAAATATGCTCTTGACTATCTTTCCATGGCCTTTGACCAAACAATGATGCACATCAAGAATTGTTTCATCATAAATTTTATAGATTTTTATTTCAAAATTTAAAATACATTTAAAATTAAGGTATTAAAAAATTTTAAGTGAAAGAAATAAAAAAAATTCTAATTTTTTCTTAAAATAATAATAATAATAATAATAATTTATATCTAAAACACTTAATAAACCATTAATTTTAAATAACAAAAAATTATCTATTTTTAAAATTAAATAATTTTTTGAAAATCAACTGTGGAAGATACTAAATTTTAATATGTTGAAAGCTTCTAGAAACAAGGAATAGGAAAGTCCAACAAAAATTTTAAATAGCTTTTGAAGATAATTATAATAATAATTTTAAAAATATTTTTTTTCTTCTTTTTTTAATAATTTCTGATTTATCTGACTCGATTCAAATGTATGTTGAAACGTGAATTCTCAAGATCTCCGGTTGTATTGGATTGTAGCCGTTTTCCCGCTTCTTTTGGATCGCTGGGTCACACGACATGAAAATTATTACGTTCATTAGTACAGCAAGGGCACGTTTAGCGCCATTTTTGTTTTAAATATATTTTTTTATTGAGTTAAATTTAAAAATAAAAGATTAAAAAAATATATTTAGTAATTTATATAAAAAGAAAACTTTAAAAATATAAGATTTATAATAAAAAACAGTGTTCAACCAATGATTCGTAATTTATATATATTTTAAAAAAATGTTTTAAAGGGATGTATTTTTTTTAAAATGAATATCATTGCTATAACTCTTTAATTATAGTTTTTAATTTTTTTATTTGTAATTCTTAATATGTTCTTCAATTTTAATAAATTTTTATAAATTGAGAATTAAAATAAAAAGTGAAGAATTATAATAATCGCAATTAAAAATTATAATAAAAGAATTAAAAAAATATAAAAATATAAAATAAAGCTAAATTTATAGCCTTTTATTGAGTTAGCGATGGTGATTCATGACAAGATAAATTAGTTTAACATAAACACAAGATAAATTAGTGGATTTAAGATAATATAATTATTGTCCCGTGAATTATATCTTACACGATTTAAATTAGAAAAAAATTATATATAATTATTAAAAAATATTATAAATATGACATAATTAATAATTAAATTGAATTTAAATTTGAAATTATCAAATAAGTAAATTCGTTTATAATATAATAATTGTTTAAATAATTACGTTATGTTCGTTGATTTAAAATTTAATAGATTTATCTTTATATTTTAAAAAATATTTTAATTATATTTATCAGTTTTAAAAAGTATTTAGTTATTTTTAAAATAAAATTAATTGATATTTAAGCTTTTTAGAAAAAGGATTTAACATCACCTATGATATATTCTAGTGATGATGGATTGAGTTGGGTATGTGTGATTTAGGTGTTAGAATCGATCATAATCAATCATTTGTAATTTAAACGGAATATCTAGACGGTGGTATGATTAATTAATATTTTTTAAAAATTAGTTAAATAAAATTTATAAATTAGAACAAAATTCAAATACTCTAAGTTATCTAAAAAAAGATTTAACATATTAAAACATAAACAAAAAATATATTAAAGAGACCACACAATTATAACCTTTTTTTTACCTATGTAATAATCATGTCAATTAGTATTTTTAATTTTTAACATAATTATAAACTAAGTGAGATTCGAGTAAATTTAAAATATTTTTATTTGGCATAATACAAATATGATATTCTTACTTAGATTCTTATATAATATGTTACATTATAAACGAAAATTTAAAGAATTAAAAATAAATAAATTATGTAATAATAATATAATTATTTTATATTAATTTATGTAAATTTGAATAAAAATTTTTAAACATTAATATTATTATTTATAATTTGAATAAAAATATTTTAAAAATATTTTATTTTAAAAATATAGAATTTAAAAATATATTTTTGGTAATATTTTTCTGAGAGTTAAAGAAAAAGAAAAGAGTGAACAGAGAGAGCAACAGAGAGGAGAAGGCTAATTCCCATTCCCATCCCCCCAAAAAGGTGGTGGGAAAAAAGTTCTTTTTGTACGCACAGCGATGATGGGGATGATGATGATGATGCCTGCAATCTCCAACAACACCACCCATTTTTAACATTTACATTTTTTTCCCTTCCTTTCCCTTCTCTCTCTCTCTTTCTTTCTTTCTTCTGTCATTCCTCTGCTCTGTTTAGTTTTATTTTCTATTAACACATGACCAATCACTTATTCTTCTTGTTTTCACTTGCCTCTCAAAGCCCTTCATTCATTTATAGTGACAGCGCCATGAAGTGAAACATATTATTACAATCTATAAACTAAACGATTCATGGAGAAGGAGTGCGGGTGCTGGGCTGTTCTAACTCGCGGTGTTAGAGGTACTTGCAAGTCCTCTGCTTCTAATAATCCTGCTAACACTATTCCTCGTTCCAGTCTTGTTTATGATGCAGGTATTTTCGTTTTGTCTTTCTTTATGGGAATTGTTTTTATTTTATTTAATCAAATTACCCTAATAAATGCTCCATCCTTATGGTTATCTGAGTGTCTTTTGCTTTGTATTTTACATTTTTTGAATAGCTTGTCTTCTTTATTATCTCTCTTTCTGTGTGTGTCTCCCTTCTGACTTATTTTTTTAATTAAACGTTGTAATAATGCTTTTGTGATTCTTTCGTCTCAAACGACTTCAATTGATTATGTAGGCTATGAAATTGTTGAAGAGTTATAATTTAAATAGCAGATCTCAAACTGGGCTTTTGCAAACTCCTTAACCAACAACAGTTTCTCTGTCTTAAAGCTCTCAAATTTTGGAGTTTGATGGAATCCTTGTAGGCTTGACTTTTACCGTGAAATTGCAATTTTTCTTGGTTTTTTCTTTGCAGAAGATTAAGAAATTGAAAATCTTTGCTAAGTTTTCTCCTAGATTCAGCTTGAAACTTTGTTCCTCAGTTCAAAAAGTGTTACCTTGTGTTTTTGAGAAGTAGTCTGAGTAAAACGGGAAGGGATTCTCTGCCACTTTACATCTTAGGCAAAATTTATACTATTCCATATTTGGATTTCCGGCTTTTAACAATCTATGTGCTCCACAATTCTTCGTCAAATCTTTCACTGAGATGAATTTGGAAAATACTATGTATATAAGTGCAAAAGTTGTGATAAAAGAAAGAAAAAGTATCTCATTCTTCTGTTCGTGCAGCTACTGAGACGCGATACCTGAATGCTAGTAATCGGGAGCTATGTCCTAATGAAGCTCACCTCTCCTCTGACAATACTGATCCACCACCATCAGATAACAAACCACCATGCCAGCTACTCCAGTTTACTTATCAGGAACTAAAATCAGCAACTGGAAATTTTAGACCTGATAGCATTCTTGGGGAGGGTGGATTTGGATATGTCTTCAAAGGATGGATTGAAGAAAATGGGACAGCTCCGGCAAAACCTGGGTCAGGAGTTACAGTTGCTGTTAAGAGCTTGAAACCAGATGGTCTGCAGGGCCATAGAGAATGGGTGGTTAGTAGAATATCCAATTTTGGGTTAGTAGATTAATATTGTTTAGAGAAGATCTGTTATTGCTAAACATAGGGAATGTAACATATAAACTTGTTCTTCATGCAGGCCGAGGTCGACTTTCTTGGACAGCTTCACCATTCCAATCTTGTTAAGCTTATTGGCTACTGCATTGAAGACGATCAGCGGCTACTTGTTTATGAATTTATGACCCGTGGTAGTCTTGAAAATCATCTTTTCAGAAGTGAGTTGACAGTTTCACTTTAATTTCTTTATAAATAGTTTTCTAGTTATGTGATATTAGTATTCGTATTATCATATACTTTTTCTAAAGAATCTTCCTTGAGAGAACTAAGTGATATTACAGTATATGTGTTTGTTTCAATTTATGTGAAAATTCAGTTGTTTTCTATTTCTTTATAGATATCTACCCCCTGTTTGACATGTTTCACTCCTAATTTATGTTGATAGATATAAAAGTTTTCTCATTTTAATATCTATCGAGCACGCATTTAAGTCTCTTATAAGCATTAAGCCGAAGTAACTAGGACACTGCCTTTAATATAACTTGTTTTCTCATTAACAGCAGCTTTAACTTGTGTACTAGGCTCATTGATACTTGCATGTTGTCGTGTAAAACAAATGCTGTTATTCTAAATTTTTGTAGGGACTATACCTCTTCCATGGTCCAACAGGATTAAGATTGCACTTGGTGCAGCGAAAGGATTGGCCTTTTTACATGGTGGTCCAGAACCAGTCATTTACAGAGATTTTAAAACATCGAACATTTTACTTGATTCGGTATGCGAATACTGGGTTTTACCTATTGATTATGTTGTCTCTTTGATCTAACTGAGGTGTTATTATGGAATTGCTTTTACAGGAATATAATGCCAAGCTTTCAGATTTTGGTCTAGCAAAAGCTGGCCCTCAAGGAGACAAAACACATGTTTCTACCAGGGTTGTTGGAACGTATGGCTATGCAGCTCCAGAGTACATTATGACAGGTAAGAAAGTTGTAGTAGATGTTTGAACAAACTGAATCATAATCTTTAGCTTGGCACTAGACTTTTGTGAGGACTTGGAGTCAAATTAAAGAAGTTTTGAATCTCCGAACAATGCAGAAGGAATGATGACTGTGCACCATTTATGCAAGTAGGCATTTGGTTAATCCTGCTATCAGCTGTACAATTAATTGTTCTAGCACCACTTATGGTAGCACATTACATATACAGACACACGCTGAGGAAGTACACAAAATTCTTTGATTGAAGTAGACATCTTTTCTCCATGCTATATTTTGTACGTGTTGACTGTTGCCCATGTGTAAAATCAGGTGCCAATATAATAGATTGCTCATCATGTTAGCTGATTGATCTGAATTATTTTGTTTTGAAAATAATTGATGGAAGATTTATTAATTTACATATGAACCATTTCTACATGTTTACTTGATCAACATAACATTATTTGAAACTGACTATCCAAGACTTACAAACTATCTTCTGGTTTCCCCTGCCCCAAAATTGACACAAGAACTCAATTCAGATGCTTTTCTGTCTGTGTCTTTGAGCAAGTTGTTCACTTGAGTTTTTTGTATCACCGGAAATTTGTTGACTAAGAATATGAAAACTGTGCCCTTTTTTTTCAGGACACTTGACATCTAAGAGCGATGTTTACAGCTTTGGTGTAGTGCTTCTTGAGATTTTGACAGGCAGAAGATCAATGGACAAGAAACGTCCTAGTGGGGAACAGAATCTTGTCACATGGGCTCGACCTTATTTGGCTGACAAACGAAAGCTTTATCAACTTGTGGATCCTCGGTTGGAGCTGAATTATTCCCTTAAAGGGGTTCAGAAAGTTTCTCAATTAGCTTACAACTGCCTCAATAGGGACCCAAAATCCCGCCCTACAATGGATGAAGTTGTGAAGGTTCTCACTCCATTGCAAGACCTCAACGACCTTGCTATTTTATCTTATCACTCTCGTTTATCCCAGCAAGGGAGACGCAAGAAAAAACAAGATGGAACTCATCAACTTACAAGCTCCCAATCCAAAAGCATCCGAGATTCTCCATTGAACACCGGGAAGCAGCGTTGTAGATGACAAGCTGTCATCTCTTCTCTTTGATTGGTTCAACTATCATATGAACAGAGGTAGGAATGCCACCTTTGTTATAGGTGTGTGTGAAGACAATATTAAAGATTGTAGTATAATTTTTGGGTGTTTGAAATCTTCTAGAGAAGGAAGGGGCTTGGAAGAGGAAAGTTGCGTCGGTTTCCTTTTCTTTAGAACCTGAGATTAGAGCGCTAACAATCAATGTGGAACATGTCTTGCGATTTGCCTGTATTGTAATTGAGAAATCTCTTGTAATTAGACAAAACCTCTCATTTACAAGATTATTATTTGCAGCTATCAGATTGTCAATTGCTTATTTTGATTTTTTAGGAATGGAAATATGAAAAATTTGCCATCCTATTGAGTAGCATGTTCATCTGTAAGTCTCATTAAACATATTCTGAAGTTAAAAGAAGGTTTATTTTGTGTGAATAGAGCAGCATTACATAAATCAAAGGAATATGCAATTTTCGATTCATTGATTTGGTCTATATGCATCCCCTTCAAGCTAGAATCTCATTCTCATTCTAGCTTTAACTTATTCTTCAAATCACTCTGAGATTTGAACTTAAATTAGTTAAATAAGTGCAATTTTTTCATCAGCTTTACTTGTTTGTATCCCATTCAAATCAGAATCATTTCTACCTTTAATTTATTCTGCAAACCACCCTAGAAAGGTACCCTGCTAATTTTTCATAATTCATCAACAAAACAACAACAGGGCAAAAAGAAAAATTCTATTCTACTACGTATGCACTTAGTAATTTGGGTTAAGACAGAATCTTATCTTAGCTTTTAAGTACTTATTCTGTAAACCATTTTCGGAAAGTAAATTTCTTTTTTTCCATTCATTATCAAGTCATATGCAGCACGTATGGCTACAAAGAATATGCTTTTATTATCGATCTATCAGGGACTAAAACTACTATATACTTTTGTGTATATAAATTACAATCGCATGTGCACCTGAAATTAAGCGTATGCTTTAATTCTTTTATATTCCATAGTCTTGCATAAAATTAATTAGGCTAACTAGCAATTTGAAGAAGATATATTAATTAATTGTCAAGCATATGGATCATAAAGAAGTGTTTATGTGCAATAAATTTTTGTCATGTATCGATACTGTTAAGAGTTTAATACTATTGTATTTTTCACTTTACTTGTTTGGGTTTAACACAAGCAACTTGAAAATATATATAGATATATGGATTTCATAATTCTTACAAAATATTTGCACTTTCAAAACTCTTTTTCTTTAATTAATTATATATATATATATATATAATTTATAAATAATGTAACATTTATAAAATTTAATTTCAAAATATTTTATTACATAATTTATCCCTTACTTAATAAATACTTCAATTTTTTTTAAATACTAGAAAATACCTCATCACTGAAAATGAGGATTTGAGATGAAAATTTAGAATTTCTAATATTATTTATATAATAAAGAAAAAGTATTACTTTAAGATATTTTCAGAAGTAAGTGTTAATACAATCCCCGACAAAATTATATATTTTACAAAATAGCCATTGGGTTATAACTTATAACTATGTATGCTAAATTTCTTTGCTTAATTAGATATTATTGTATTTGTGTGAAGTCTATAATATTACTGTAGGTGCTAGACTATTAATTTCAAATGGTGAAATTTATTACAGTTGGAGTTCAAATTTCAATAGGGGTCAAATAATTTGTCAACATTATAAATTATGAATTTAGATAAATAAAATTTTAATATTTTAATAATTAATAAGAAAGAACAAAATTTATTATTTTTGGTCAAGGCTAAACAAATTATGGCGATGACAATATGGTTTTATAGTTGATTTAGTTTTGACACATCACCAACTTTTTTTATTCATGGATCATTAAAGAAGAAATTAACAAAAAAAAATCATGAAGCTCTAAATCTAGTAAATTTTAAAATTTGCCTATTTTCAATATATATATATTTATATATATAATTAAGCAGGCGGCTATAATTAAGTTAACCTTAAATATTGTAAGTTAAAATATATATAAAGAGGTATCTGAGAGCTGTTTGGTAGATGATTGCTAGCTAAATGGAATTTATTTTACAAAAACAAGTGGCAGGGAAGTTTACAACAAGATGTTATGCTTATAAAAGTTGTTTTAAATTTGATGAATGATTTCTTTTTGAAAATTTTTATATCTTTGTTCATCTTTCTTGAAGAGAGAAAGAGTTTCATTCTCTATATGGACATGGGAAATAGATTTTTCCTTAATAACAATTATATTTATGGGTAGAAATTGTCTCTGTGCTTACCATTTTTGGGAAAATTTATGAATGAAAGTAATAAATCTCATTTAAGAACAGAAAACACAGTTATTATGTTTAAGTTATGACTAGTATTTACAATTAATGAAAGTTTGTTAGTAATTAATCGGTGAGTTCATATCAGGCTTTGATATATATTTGTATTAACCCAGATACTGACTGTCTAGCATTCAGTATTTTAGAGATTTATTGACAATCTGTTAATACAAAGAAATTTTGAGTAAGTTTTGGGAAAGCTAATAATTAATTAACCCTTATGGAAATCTTGATTTTTTTAATTCACTAGATGGTTTCTGTGCATATCATAAAATTAAAGCTCTAAAACATTGGTTTGTTAAGTCTTCAAATAAATTCCTATATATTCTACAAATCAAACAAGAAAAATTCTTCTTGGTGGCAGAACCAAATTAATCAACAAAAGAAGGAAATGAACTACGCAAATGCAAGTAAAACAAAGAATATGCACTTCATATCCTTGAATTAATATAGAAAACCGCTGAAGTTATTTATTTGTACAGTACTGAAACAATCATCCCCCATCACTGTTAAAGAATTAAAAGCTAAAAACATCATCATTTTAATAAAATTCCAAAGTTAAATATTCAGGGATCCGTACTACCCTTAGGGTAATATTGACTTTATTTTTTATTTCAATGAAGGCTTCATTTTTAAATCGACTGATAATACCATCTATTAAATATTGTGTAGAATGATGGCATCATGAATTTGTTGCCGATCGAGCAGTGTTAAAAGATTTCATTTCTAAGGAGAAGTAGGGAATATACAAGTTAAAAGCTATTTGGAATAGTGATAAAAATGAATTTCTCTCTTTTTTAAGCATAAAGATTCTAAATTAAGGTACATGAATTGAATTGAATTGAATATGCTGCATATACACTTACATTCATATTAATATATGTATTTGATAGACCCGCTTGGAATTGGAAAACTCAGCAACTCTTAATTCTGCAGAGGGACAGGGAAAGGGTAAAGAAATGTTGGTCATGAGAAATTGAAAAGAGAATTTGTTGTATCAGATATACTTTGAAGATTAAATCCAACGGTACAATAAAGTAATGAGGAGGGATAAAAGTAACGATGATAATCGATGATTAATCATGCAAACATAACACATATATATATGCTAAAAAGCGAGAGAATCTGAGGGGTTGAGTGAGAGGAAAAGCAAAAGGATATTCTTATATAGACAAAGTGATATTGGCGCGGCTCAATCTGAGATCGTATTTCACAACTTCCATTTGTAAATCCGTCTTCGGATTGAACCTCACCAACATCGCTTCATTTCTTTGCTTCCCAAACAAAACAACCAGAAAATTCTCTAATAAGAAATGCAACAGGAAATTCAAACAAACATGAATGACATTTCAACAATGTAGAGCTTTCGAATGTGAATGGGGTTTTTGGCTTATATATATACCGGCTGGATTGATTCACATACCAATCAAAAAGGAATTGATAAAGAATACTAGATATAATATGGTCCAATGATCCTCTAAAGATCATAAAAAATGATCAATTATAGTGTCCCTTGTGGGGATACATGCTGATGCTAATCTAATTGAAATATAGAAGATGGAAGAGGTTGTCGGACAAGATAATTTAGGTGGGATCCCTCCTTATAATCATAATTTATATTGGATGAATCCAGTCAAAAACAGTAGTAGTGCAATTTGGTGCTGTGACAACAAACACATCAGAAAGACTATACATATACGCACACAAGAAACTTTATCAAAGTGAGATCCTCGATCATAATTCTATAGCTGGAAGAAACGAGTTGGTGCACAAAACAGAAAATATGAAAAATACGAGAACAAATGGAAACCCAAATGCATATTCAACTCCGGGTAGTTACTGGAGCTACAATAGCAGTTAATACCATAATTAAACATGGAGGTTGCACCCTAGTAAACGGAAACATAAGTATATATGCACATAGAGATGAAGATATATAGAAAGCTGAGCACAGATCGGATATGTTAATGAAACAAATGAACCCTATCTTCTTCCACAAGAAAGAAATATCTAGGATTGCTCATGGAACTCATATACGGAAATCTGATATATCTATATATAGATAGATGGATAGAAGCTAAGAGAAAGAGAGAGAGAGAGAGAGAGAGAGAGAGAGAGAGTGTTGAGTGAGAAGGGAAGATGCAAAGAGGTAGGGAATGTATACTGGTAGGGTTGCCTCGGGATGGGAAGGTGAAGAAGGTGAGTGGAATGATGTCAAGGGGAGCAACTTACTTTGAGGGTTTGTCACTATTGCTTCGTTTCTACTCAAATATAAATCAAAACCCAACCCCTCCTTCTCTTGAGCATGCGCCTGAAATTTTTTCCCACCAAATAGCCCAAACAACTCCTTTTCATTGTACCTCTTTCATTATCCCCTTTTCTATATTTAATTATATAAGTAACTAGCTTTTCTTTTTATATAGATCATGCTTGCATTCGATTAAACCTAGCTAATAGTTATACTTAATAGAGAATAACATAGTTGGCTTATATGGATCCGTATACATAAACAAATCATTTAGCATAAACCTATGCTCGTGGATTGATGATTATTGAGATAAATATACGTATATCTGAAAATGAAACCACATTTGTAGACATGACTAGCTGACGATACACGTACCATTAAAAGTTGGACATGTCCGTTTAATCATATTACTTAAATGGGCCTTTCATTAACTTTGTAAGATTTTCGGAAGATAATTTAGTCTTAAAGATTTCCTATGTAACCCTATCCATCTAGATAGTAACAAGATATCGTGAGAGTAGAATAGAATTTATCCTCTTTCTATAATGTCCTCTTAAATCTTGAAAATTACAATATGGTTAGTCAATAATATTTGACTAAGAAAAAGAGAGAGAGAGAGAGAGATGAATGAAAAACCTTGGGAACAGCAGTGCAGAATGTCAGCGAAGGGATTGTCTAGAAAAAAGTTTCAGAAGCAAGGAAAGGGTACGTATGTAATAAAGTTTGTAATCTTTTTCTTTCACACACAGAAACACACATTAAGGCATTAAGACTTAAACACATAGCAATTAGCAAATAGGCAAATTGGCCAACAACACAAAGCGGAGACACCGGCGCTAAAGGAGCCTTGCCTTGGGCCTGCACTAGGGAACACATTCCTTGGTTTGCATATAACTTTAAAATTTTTTAATATCATTTTCGTTTTCAACAACAAACAAACAATCTCATATTCATATATTACATATTCTTTTTCTTTATTTTTAAGTGTGCCATTCACTTCTTCTCTTTGAAGATTTTGGGAAGAGTAAAAGAAGCATTTAGTAAAAAGGGTTAAAAGCTTTCCCCATTTTTTTTTTCACTCATGATTTAGGCGATAAGTTCGCGTGCCAACTACCCAAACAGATTTTCCCACGCCTTAAACCATTTCCCATATCTTTCTCATTTCATCACCAGATCCTAGGACTTTTTCTCTATTTGTTTCTTCTTCTTAGACTAAAATTGAATTACAGAAGGTACATGGGTCCAAAGGAAGCTGGTTACCAAAAGTTTGGCTTTTTCTTTGTATAGTTTTTCATTATTATAAGTTAGAAAGATGTTTGTGCATGTTACAGTAGCAAATTTTGAGTGCACAAGTTAAAAAAGTTCGCGTGAATTAATTGTGATGGTAAAGAAAATGGTTGAAAATTAATCAACTATAGCATGCTAAGATAAATTTATGATGATGAAGTGTTTCTTTCCCCTTTGATAAAGAAGTATGGATTTTTAATATGATGAATGCTAGCTAGGTTTGAAACTCTTTGATTAAAGGGGTGAACAAAGAGACACAACTATGTTCCACAAATTCATTTAGATATTTCTATGACCTTTAATGGGTCATGTTTGCCTTTATTTTATCAAGAAAGAAAAACATACTTCCTTAACCTCATTCATTTCTTTAATTAATTAACAGAATATTCAGATGATCACTTTTTAATTGCTGCACCTCACTAGCTAGTGCCATATCTCTTATTGCAATTTACAATATGAGCATTAAAATTGGAGGATCTTCCTTTGACTATACTAAGTAGATCTGAAATCTTAAACAACAAAAGTCAGGATCTTTGATTTTCTTTATAGCTTAGCCTGAATTAAGGAGTGGAAACGAGAGCAAATTAAGAAAATATTACGAGTAAACTTTAAATTTTGGAAAATATTCGAATGATCGGTATGTTTCAGTCATGCATAGCAATTAGGCTACAGTTGCTTGTCAGCTTGTGGAGACAAGAAACACACTTTCCTCTCCACGAACTCGAGTTGCTACACAAACTCTTTTTTAATTTCTTCTCTCTCTGTGTGTGAAAATCTGTCCTCATATGCAGGCAAGCTCAGCTCATAGAACCTCCCGAAGTACATATTTTTTCAGCAGTAAGAAGAAGGGCTGAAAAAGGGTTTAACTTGAACCAGGAATGAGACTCAGGTTCACCTTTTTTGGGCACCTGAACAGACTCAAGTCAGCTCACCCCCAATACCCACTTCCACCAATCTCTGAATTCAAACTTGCTTTACAAAATTTAGAATAAGGATACATCATAATACTGTCTCAAATGTCAGGAAATTTCAAAGGTACATAACATTATGTTGATGAAAAAGTGAGAAGCAGGCTCATGTTTGGAGCACAAGAAAGTTGGACTCCACTGGGAAAAAGGAGTACAGATGTTACCACTCAATACTTTCTTGTAGAACGTAATAATCGGGAAAGATTAATAATCTAATACTGTCTCATGTTAGCATCATGTATCGTTAAAATATCACAGCATTTACATCTCATACAACATCCATGTGATTATTCATCCACTAAATACAACAGAGACATCACTACCGTTGCCTAGATTTATTCTAATGGCAGTAACCAGTCATGACCAAATTAAAAGTTCGTTTGTTATTGCCCAGAGAACAGAATTTAGGCAGTAACATTCAATATTACATTATCATAATATATACAAGTGATTCTGATGGGTCAAAAACTAGAGTACAAAAGTCTAGGATTTATCTGGGAAGTCTCAGTAAGGTCATTTAGAGAGATGAATTCTCCTGATAGGATCCTAGCTTCAACCATTAAGTTGCAATAAGGGAGAATATGTAACCTTAAGTAAACATTTATGTTACTACCGATAAAATCAAAGATGTTATAATTCTCACGAGCTTCTCTCTAAAATAATAAAATAGAGGGGTAAGGACAAAGATTAATTTTATCAAACAGGTTATATGAACTAAAAAGTTAAGCTGGAAATCATAATAATTTATTGAACACTAGACCACAAATAAATACATATTAGAGAGAACGGAATGCCTACACTCTAGTGTCAGTGTATGTCCTATAAATCATTTATAATCTTGTATTAATTTTATTAATAAATTAAAAAAAGGTGTGCTTTGCTCGTATACTGATGTTATTTCTTTTAGCGATTAATGCAATAGAATAAAGTATGTATGTGAATTATTTAGATAATTCATTTTAAGAGTTAAAATAAAATTATCAAAATCGTTCCCTATGGTCATGGTATTTATTAGTAACAATATCACAAAGTATACACATTGAATATCACCGGTGAATGTCATGGATGATATAGTGCGGATAACAAAGAGAGTCATGTCACAAAGGTATTAATATGGATTAATAGTTAGAGAATTATTTTTAAAACATGATCAAAGAACAATAAATTGTTGGAACTATGCCTCCACCCCAACTATTGGGCTTTACAACCTTTTACAATAGTGGAGCACATCGCTTAACTCATGCATGACCCCCAAAGAATCGAACCCTAAATATCTAATATCTAACACACGTCCTTGCAAAGCCCAAGAGTTGGGATGGAGGCATAGTTTCAACATAAATCACATAGTAAGTATTTAGTTCATGATTTATCATAAAATTACACTAGTATGTGATATAATCCTTTAACATGAGATGTCACAGTCGGATCTTGTATAGATGAGCATAGTTCATATAGCATATAAATACGGGACTAACCACATTTTGTATGATAAAACTAATTTGGTTTTGAGTGGTACATATATGTATAATAGTGATGCTCAAGTTGGGATTCATTGACTCGATAAATTTAATTGAGAGTTACCATTGACTCTATTCAGATCGAGTTCTTAGACAATCATTGGTAAATATCTGAAATATAAATCAATGACTATAGCACTTTAAATATCATACAAAGAGTTTGTGAAGACGAATTCAGGATATATTGATCATTGATTCATAGATAAATCAATATTAGAATTTTGACAATCTATGAACTCTTACTTGACAAGGATTGGATAACGGAAGAAAATAATCCATATAATACATACAATTAGAAAGGTATGATGAAAAATTTCTTCATCGTGATTTAAGAATTATGGCGTATTGCTAAATGTTATTTATAGTCATTGAGCTTTCGAAGAATTTAGAGCTAAAGAGTTTGGAATATAGTCATGGCTAACTCGTGGTGAACCTTCATAGTCACACCAATATCCTTATATATTTTGAAAGATATAGGACAGAGAAAATATTATTCGTAGAGGGTAACATCTTTCAAGATAATAAAAAAGTAAAAAGAAATATATATAAATAT
>JAVXUL010000019.1:3279850-3297128 GCA_035590515.1 Trichilia minutiflora
CTAAACGCAATAAGTTTATCGCATGGATCCTGTGAGGGAATCGGAAAATTTATTTTTCCGCTGCTTGTATGGTTCCGGTTTCCTAACAATTTCTCCTGGCACCAGGTTACTAGGGATCTCACTCCTGTTTGGTACCCCCAGTTGCACATTGTCAAGAATACCGAAAACCCTTTAGAAGGCCAACAGGTCTACCTCAATGACTGTTGAGACGAACTAATCTACCTCATTGGGCCCCCTGGCCCGAGCCTGCTCTAAAGCACTCCTCCCATCTTCATCGAACTCCCGAGTCCTGATGGGATCCCCGGCCTCCTCCAGACCACTAGTGGTAGCATCAGAGGGTCTGTTCCTGTCCGTCATTTTTCTGATCACAGAAAAACCCAAGGATGCATAAAAGTCCGAAAACTTCTTGAAACTACAGAGGATCTAGAACCTTTTACCTTTTTAGTAGACACAGTGGATATATCAGCAATGTATGAAGAACAAGCTCGAACACAAGCACCTGCAAGCACAAAGAAGCAGAAACAGGGAGCGAACTAAAGAGCAATGGGAAGCAGAAAAAAGAAGGAAGTAGTAGAGAATTGGGGTCAGAGTTTTCACAGAGATAGAAAGGTGAAAATGACAACTGAAGAAGGGGAGTATTTATAGTCGGGAAGAACCAATCTCCACCATCATTCTGAAAGGACTAGGGATGACCATATGTCCAAGCCCCTTCAATGCCATCAAGTCTCGAGAAACAGTTGAGTACCCATAATCAGGGTTCTGACACGCGGCCCATTCACAGCCAAGCATTCAAAATCCTTTCAAAGTACGAAGCATCGCAAGCTCAGGGATAGCTGTGTGACACGACCCCTGATGTACAATATTTAATGAGGACGAATTAAAGACCTCGAGAGAAGAAGCGTCACCAGTTATCTAACGGCTACGTCAAGTAGGGTTTTCAACAGTAAGATAACATCCCAGGCACCTCAAGCGTCTCAGCCAACATCTCCTTCACAGTAAAATTCGCTTTAAGTCTTAGGAAGCCCGCCCCCCCCCAGAAGCCAATATGGTTTAAACAAGAGTTTCTAGGGTACACTTTTCAAATCTTACACCAAAAACTGAGGGACTATCTGTTGGAAAAAATATGTGAGTGACATGTGAGGTCTCGTCAGGAAAGAATGTGGCACCTTCGCTCCAGGTATTTCAGCCTCCCCGACAGCCTCAGGTACCAGGGAGTCACCCTCTCAGGCAAAAACGCCTCAGGTCCCCATAGATCGATTTCTTAGATAAATTCACCTCAGGACCTCGAGAGTCAGCCTTTTGGGAGAACCCAGTCCCTCGTCTCAGGGAATCATCCTCTTAGGACTCAGGAACGCTCCAAAACTCTCAAGTACCGGTAGTCGTAAGCCTTCGGATGAGCCCGTCCATTTCCTAGGAAAGTGCAGAATTAGCCTCCTAACCACAGGGGCCTCTCAGGGCGTCTTCTCTTCACCAACATGAATGCAACCCCTAACCAGAGAATCCCCCAATCGTGCACCCACACTATCAAAAATAGGAATGATCGCTAATATGGCAGACCCTATGACGGGGGTAGATGGTCTGTCCTAGGAGCTGTTTGTTCCATCTTTCATCCATTTTCAGACAATATGACAGTAGCAGACCTAGAATTAGCAAGAGTGTCAGTTATAACATTAATGGAAGGCGGTCACACATTACCCAAAGACACTAAGGTCCCATCATTCCCATTCTCAGATGCCTAGTCACATCACTAGGGCACTATATAAGGGGAGGTTCTCTGTCAACAAAAGGGATTCCAATTCCATATTCCGGGATTATTCCAAAAGCCCAGAACTTAAGCTCTTATTGACCCTCTACTTGCTCTCCCATTTTTCTTTTCTCCGCACTTGGTAAAAGTATCTCCTTTTCTGCATTCTATTCCGCCCTGCTTACAAGAATTCATCATATATTTTCTCACTATATCTGACTTAAGTATCGGAGTTTTTTCACCGGAACTCCCACCAGACATGACTTCTAACGTGTTATTGTCTTGTAAGGACTTTAAGGTGAAATTCTACAAGTAAGAATCCGGTCAATCACTCTCTCCGACGAGGATTCGTTGATATAACAGTTACATTCATATTTATACATTGCCTTCTAACGTGTTATTGTCTTGTAAGGACTTTAAGGTGAAGTTCTACAAGTAAGAATCCGGTCAATCACTCTCTCCGACGAGGATTCGTCGATATAACAGTTACCTCAATAATTTCTTTAAAAAAATATTATTTTTATACATTGCTCACTGTTTTTAAAATATTGTTCAATAATTTTAATTTTTTTACTGAAAAAACTTTTCACCTTCACTCTGAGTTTTTTGTCATCAATTTACCATGATCTATATTATTGTGATGGATTCATATGTCATATTTTAGATTATTTAGAATGATATATGTTACTAATTTAATATATGTGCAACAGATATTTTGAATAAAATATTTTTGTACATATTTTAGTTAATCTACTTAAAATACAATTGCACAACTTAATTATATAGCTGAAAGGTAAAATATCCATTACAAATTCATATAAAGAGATTCAAATAGGATTTGAGGCGACAATTTAGAATATCTAATATTACTCTATACAGTAAAAAAGAAGTGTTACTATAATATATTTTTAAAAAATAAGTATTAATACAACTTCAAAAAAAAATATATTTTACACAATAGTAATTGGGTTATAACTTATAACTATATATACTTAATTTTCTTGTTTAATTACATGGTATTGTGTTGTTGCGAAGCCTGTAATATTACTGTAGATGCTAGACTGTTAGTTAATTCAGTTGATAAAATTTATTAGAGTTGAAGTTTTAAGTTTCAATATGGTTTATATATATATATATATATGTATGCCAACAATATAAATAACGAATTTAGATAAATAAAATTTTAATATTTTTAATAATTAATAAGGAAAAACAAAAATTTATTAATTTTTGGTTGGGCTAAACAAGCTATGGTAATCCCAAAATAGTATTGAAATCGATCTAGTTTTGAAATATCATCAACCTTTTTATGCATGGAACATGAAAGAAGAAATTAGAAAAATTATGAAGCTCTAAATCTTGTATCCATATATATAATGTTTAAGATATATTTATGCAGCATGCTATTGCTGTGACTGGTATATTTAAGTTTTTGAATCTATTATAGTGCGCAACTCAAAATTTTAGACTCAAATTAGATCAAAGTCTGTCTCAAGTTTATTTTCACATTCATTATATGTAAGAGGGGCCAAACCCACAAATTTGGAGTAAACAAAATAGAGCAAGTGAGAATTGAATTGAAAATCTTTTACCACTCAACAAAAATTATATTTGAAAGTTAAAATATTAATGTTAATTAGAAAATGAATGAACTTTATTAAAAATTGATGTTACTAAATTTTTTTTTATAATTTTGCTTAATTTTAAAGTTAAATGAAAGTCAGTTATGCTCTAAAAAGAGTGACTTAATGAAATTCTTTGGAACAAGCTAATTAACTTACAAAAGTTTTGAAAGAAGGAAAATAAGACAAGATGAAAAGCCAAAGGCTTTACTTTTGTGGCGGTTTTACATTGAATAGAAAATAAGTGGATGTTATGCTTATAAAGGTGTTTTTAATTTCATGGATGGTAACTTTTTTGAAAATTTATATGCCATTAATAGTTTAGTGGTAATTAAATGTTCATTTTTCTTCAATGGAGAAGGAGTTTCACTCCCTACTTGGTCATTGAAATAGATTTTTCCTTAATAAGTAGAAATCGTCTTAAGTACTAGTCATTTTTGGGAAATTTATATATGAAAGTAATTAGTCTCATTTTAAGGACAGAAAGCACAATTATCATATAAGGAGCTAAATTAAACAAAGCACGGTTATTATATTTAAGTAATAACTAATATTTACCATTAAAGAAGGTTTGTAAGTAAATTAATCAGTGAGTTCACATCTGGGTTTGGTATAATTTTATTAACCCAGATGTTAATTGTACGTCTACCATTCACTGTTTTAGAGATTTATTGACAATCTATTACTGCAAACAAATTTTGAGTAAGTTTTGAGAAATGTTAAGTAACCCTAACGGAAATTTTGGTCTTTTAGTGCACTAGAAGATTTCAGGGCATTGCATAAAACGAAAACTTCAAAATATTAGCTTGTTGATTCTTCATATAAATTTCTGTATATTCTACAAATCAAACAATAAAAATTCTTATATATACTTCTCATGAAAACAGTTGGGACAGAACCAAACTAATCAACCAAAAGCAGGAAACAATTAAGAAAATGCAAGTAAACAAAAGAATATGCACTTCATATCCTTGAATAATATAGAAAATTGTTGAAATTAGTCATATGTACAGTACCGAAACCATCATCCCCAAATCACGGTTAAAGCGTTAAAGGCTAAAAGCACCATCATTTTAATAAAATTCCAAAATTAAATATTAATTATAGATACCACATTTAGGTTACTATTGGCTTTAATTTTGATTTCAATGCAGGCTTCAATTGTGAGTTGACTCATAATACCATCTATTTTATATTGTGTAGAATGATGGCATCATGAATTTGTTGCCGATGGAGCAGAGTTAAAAGATTTTATTTCTGAGGTAGGGAACATACAAATTAAATACCTATTTGGAATAGTGATAAAAATGAATTAATTGAATTGAATATGCAGCACATACACGTACTTACATTCATATCAATATCTATTTGATAGAACATCTTGGAATTGGAAGACTCGGCAGCTCTTAATTCTGCATAGAACAGGGAAGGGTAAAGAGATATTTGTCATGAGAAAATGAAAAGAGAGATACCGTTCTTATATCAGATGTTCAAGATTAAATCCAACGGTATAATAAAGTAAAGAATAGGCATAAAAAGTAATCGATGATGATCGATGATTAATCATGCAAACATAAACATATAAATGCTAAAAGCAACAGAATCTGAGGGGTTGATTGAGAGGAAAAGCAAAAGGATATTCCTATATATATACAGACAAAGTGATATTGGCGCGGCTCAATCTGAGATCGTATTTTACAACTTCCATTTGTAAATCCGTCTTCGGATTGAACCTCACCAACATCGCTTCATTTCTTTGCTTTCCAAACAACCAACCAGCAAATAACAAATACAAAAGGAAATTAACACAAACATGCATAATATTTCAACAATATAGAACCATTGCGTGTGAATAGGGTTTTAGGTTATATACTGACTGGATTGATTCCACATACCAACCAAAAAGGAATTTATAGAGAATACTAGATATAATATGGTCTCATATTGTTTTAAAGAGCATAAAAAAGGATCAATTATGGTGTCCCTTATAGGGATACATGCAGATGCTAATCTTCTTGAAACATAGAAGGTGGAAGAGGTGGTTGGACATGATAATTGAGGTGGGATCCCTTTTTATAATCATAATTTATTTAGGATGATCCAGTCAAAAACAGTAGTACTGCAATTTGATGCTGTGACAACAAGCATACCAAAAAGACTATAGATACACACGACACTTTATCGAAGTGGGATCCTCGATCATAATTCTAAAGCTGGCAGAAACGAGTTGGTGCACTTAAAACACAGAAAATATATGAAAAATAGGAGAAAAATGGAAAATACATATTCAACTCGGGGTAGTTAATGGAGCTAAATATAGCAGTTAATACCATAATTAATCATTGAAAACACTCTAGTAAACGGAAAAGAAAGTATATATGCACACAGAAATGAGGATATATAGAAGGCTGAACCCCGATCGGATATGTTAATGAAACAAATGAACCCTATTTTCTTACACAAGATAAGAAGTATCTAGGATTGGTCAAGGTGATTGATACAAGGATATCCGATATATAGATAGATAGATAGATAGACAGATAGATAGATGGATAGATAGAAAGATAGACAGATAGAGAAGCAAATTGAAAGAGAGATTTGAGTGAGAAGGGAAGGTGCAAAGAGGTAGAGAATGTATACTGCTAGGGTTTGCCTCGGGATGGGAAGGTGAAGAAGGTGAGTGGAATGATGTCAAGGGGAGCAACTTACTTTCAGGGTTTGTCACTCATGCTTCGTTTCTACTCAAATATAAATCAAAACCCAACCCCTCGTCTTGCGCATGCACCTGAAATATTCTCCCACCAAATAACCCAAACAACTCCTTTTAATTGTACCTCTTTCATTGTCGCCTTTTCTAGATTTAATTATTTAAATATATACCATTTCTTTTTATATAGATCATGCTTGCGTTTGATTTAAACCTAGCTAATAGCTACACTCAACAGAGAATAACATAGTTGGCTTATATGGATCCGTACATATAAACAATTCGTTTAGTATAAAACGAGGCTGATAGATCGATGACTATTAAGATAAATATACAATACCTAAAAATGAAACCACACTTGTAGACATGACCAGTTGAGGATACACGCACAAATTTCAAAAGTTGCTCTCGCCCAATTCATCATATTACTTAAATGGGTCTTTCATTAATTATTTAAGATTTTTCGAAGATAATTTAGTCTTAAAGATTTGCTATACAACCCTATCCATCTAACTGGGGTTAACAAGATATCCTAAGGCTGGAATTGAATTGACTCTCTTTTTATAATGTCCTCTTAAATCTGAAAATTACAATATGGTCGTGCCCAAAAAAATTTGTAGCACAAGCTATACGTCGAAACTGAAGATATTCAAGAATATTTGACTAACGGAAAAAAAAAAGTTGTTGCACAAACTATACGTAGAAACTGAAGATAGTCAATAATATTTGACAAAGAAAAAGAAAGAGAGATGAATGAAGAATCTTGCGAACATGAGTGCAGAATGTCAGCGAAGGGATTGTCTAGAAAGAAGTTTCTGAAGCAAGGAAAGGGTACGTATGTAATAAAGTTTGTCATCTTTTTCTTTCACCCACAAAAACACACATCAAGGCAATAACACTTAAAGCACATAGTAATTAGCAAATAGGCGAATTGGCCAACACCACAAAGCGGGGACACCGGCGCTAAAGGAGCCTTGCCTTGGGCATGTACTGGGGAACACATTCCTTGGGTTTGCTTATAACTTTAATATTTTTTTCATTTTCATTTTCATTTTCACCAACAAATAAACGATCTCATATACATTACATACATATTCTTTTTCTTTATTTTTAGGGGTGTCATTTACTTCTTTTCTCTTTGAAGATTTTGGGAAGAGTAAAAGAAGCTTTTAATAAAAAGGGTTAAAAGCTCCCCCCATGTTTCTTTCTTTCTTTCTTTCTTTTCTTTTTTCTCTCTCACTCATGATTTAGGGCGATATGTTCGCGTGCCAACTACCCAAACAGATTCCCCCACGCCTTAAACCATGTCCCATTTCTCATTCTCATTTCATCACCAGATCCTAGGACTTTTTCTCTATTAGTTTCTTCTTCTTAGGCTAAAATTGAATTAGAGAGGGTGCATGGGTCAAAAGTAAGCTAGCCACCAAAACTTTGGCTTTTTCTTTGTATAATTTTTCATGATTATATGCTAGAAAAATGTTTGTGCATGTTACAATGGCAAATTTTTAGTGTACAAATTAAACAAGTTCGCGTGAATTAATTGCGATGGTAAAAAAAAAAAGGTTAAAAATTAATCAACACTACCGTGCATGCTAAGATAAATATTTGATGATGAAGTGTTCAGGTGCACAAAGAAATATAGATTTTCAATATGATGTATGCTAGCTAGGTTTGAAACTCTTTGATTAAAGGGCTGAACAAAGTGACACAACTTTGTTTCACTCACTCATGTGGATAGTTCTGTAACATTTAATGGGCCATGTTTGCCTTTATTTTATCAAATAAAGAAAACATACTTTCTTAACCTAATTCATTTCTTAATTAATAAGAGAATATTCAGTTGATCACTTTTTAATTGCTGCCTTAATAGCTTGTACCATATATCTCTTAGGCCGATGTACAATTTGAGCATTAAAATTGAAGGAACTTCCTTTGACTATTCTAGGTAATCTGAAATCTTAAACAACACTACTCAGGATCTTTGATTTTCTCTCTGGCTTAGCATGAATTAAGGTGTGGAGAAAAGAGCAAATTAAAAAAATTTTACAAGTAAACTTTTTAACTTCAGAAAATATTCGAATGATAGGTATGTTTCGATCATGCATAGCAAGTAGGCCAGAATAACTTGTCAGCTTGCGGAGACAAGAAAAACACTTTCCCTTCCACGAACTCGAGTTGCTGCAAAAATCTTTATTAGTTTCTTCTCTCTCTCTCTCTCTCTCTCTCTCTGTGAAAATCTGTTCTCATATGCAGGCAAGCTCGGCTCCTAGAACCTCCCGAAGTACGTATTTTGTCAGCAGTCAGTGCGAAGAAGGGTTGAAAAAAGTTTAACTTGAACCAGGAACGAGACACAAGTTCCCCTTTTTTGTGCACCTGAACAGACTCAAGTCAGCTTAACCAATTCACACTTCTACCAATCTCTGAATTCAAACTTGCTTTACAAGAATGAACATTAGGGTTCATCATAATATTGTCTCAAATGTCAGGAAATTTTAAAGGTAAATACCATTGTACTCATAAAAAAGTGAGCAGCAGGCTCATGTTTGGAACACAAGAAAGTTGGACTCCACTGGAAAAGGAGATTACAGATATTACCATGCAATACTTTATTGAAGAACGTAGTAATAATCAGAAAAGATTAATAATCTAATACCGCTTCATGCTAGCATTATGAAACATTATAATATCACAGCGTTTACATCTCATACAACACCAATGCGATTATCCATCCACTAAATACACCAGAGACATCAATAGTATCATGTCTAGATTTATTCTAAAGGTAGTCACTAGTCCTGATCAAATTATAAGTCTATTTATTATTGCCCTGAGGACAAAATTTGGGAGGTAACATTCAACATTACATTCTTCTCTTAATATATTTCAAGTGATCCTGATGGGTCAAAAACTTTACTACAGAAATCTAAGTTTTTATCTTAAAAGACTCAGTGAGGTAAGATCGAGGGTTGAATTTTCTTAATAGGATCCTAGCTTCAACTATTAAGCTGCAAGAAATTCTGGAGTTATGTAACCTTAAGTAAACATTTATGTTACTACTATTTTAGGCTTGTCAAGGAGCAAAACAGGTACCAAGAGGAGTTGGCTCTTTGAACCCATGAGATAATTGTAATTTAGAGCTAGTAGTTATCTATCTGAATCCTGAGAGTCGGAAACAGGGGTTTAATTCTGAAACCAGATTAACAAATACCAAGACATTTACTTGAACAAGTTCAGCCCAATGAAAATGAAATACACAAAGTAAAGACTTATGGGGAAATAAAAATTTTTCTATTTCCATTATTATTGATTGTTTTATTTTGAAACTGGGTTGATATTTTCTTAAATATAAGCTAAAAATAACAAATTTCATGATCTAGAACTTCCCTCTAATGAAAACACAAGATCCCTCCTTCCTCTCTGCTCTTAAATATAGGGCAGATTGCTTAATATGAGGTGAAATCTTCAATATATTTGGATAGGTTTCCTACATGCTCTTGAGTTTGTGATTGTTAATCAAAATTTTGTGGCCGATAAATTCAGCAGCAATCAGCCTGTGTGAGCTATTTACCTCTGTTATACAGCACTGAAGCAGTAGCATGATAATTACTTTCCTTGGAGTTTACAGTAAGCATATAAGCACGACCCCAGAAAACCGAGAGATTGGCCAATGACGTTGAGCTGGAAGCAAAACAAGCCAGTAATTCAGACGAGTATTAATTGTGTGAGGATTATTTGTTAAGGCTAAGCCTAAACTCACCAAATCAAATGGAAGTCCAGCAAACAGCAGCCAGCCAAGCCCAATAGTAAAAAGGTCCTATAATAGCAAAATTACAAGTCAAAAACATGAATGGGATGAGCGGTGAAGGTCAGAAAACAGGCAACATCTATAAAAAATTTTTTACACAGATTAATGATAAAAATGGTTAGACAGATAGATTTTTGTTAGGAAGGACACCCTTTGTGCTAATTCAAAGGATATAAACTTAATGTAGATATGGCTTCTGGCTTGGGTTCTATTCCACAGTATGCACTTCCATCCAAGAAAATCTTACTTGTGACTGCTCCCTAGATATTTGTGACACCAAATTTAAGCCAAAACAATTGATTGCTGCAGCTCATCTATCAATTATGATTCTAAATGGCCAATAATTGACTTCTACTCCCTAATGGAAATGATCATTTCTAGCCTCAGGGAAACAGCCTAAGATCAATAATAATCCATCAAATATAAAGATTAAAATGCTAAATTGCATAACTGCATCAAGCTTGAAGCATGCAAGAATGTCTGCATGTTTGTATCAGCAAAAGGTAGTGGACAGACATTATGCACAGACCTTCAAATTGCCGCAAATTGTTTGTGTGAGCGCGGAATTGAGGGTTGTGTTCAAAAATACACAATAGTTTATTAAGAATGCCATAATACAGGAAAGAAGCATCACAACCTGCAAACCATGTCAATGCAGAGAAAAATGATTAGAGCATCTTATCAACCACTGATTTAATGGTTGTCATATATAATACTCAAAAGTCAGTAATAAAAGCATGTTACATTGAATCACGTCCTATACAGTGCAGAATATTCAGCAGTGATAAACTGACAGAATGAGGTAGCAAAGTAGATTATTGAAAAACAATGATTAAGCAACATTAGACTCCCGCTTTTGTTAAATTTAACAAACTGATTAAGACTGTGTGAACTTTATTTGGAAAAAATACAAATCAAAACAAGTAGGAGAAAGCTGGCAAAGCTTATTGTTATGGCATTTGAAGGTCAAATCAGCAAGGTTTAATAAGTAAACTTCAATGTCACAAATAAGGCTTGTAGTTTAACAGCTTGGCTGCAGTTCCTTTTGCTAACATCACATGGCTGGAATGAATAATAGCTAATGATAATAATAACAAAAACTTTTTCAGAAGAAGAATCAAAGAGCGGCACTAGATGGCAGATTAGAAGACTTCCTGCCTGCATAAAGTTATGCACATAACATATATAATCACTTCACATATCATATATAAGATGCAAAACATAAAATTGAGAGAGGAGGACAGACTCCAGTTGGTAGGTAAAGTAACTTTCCATCGCCATGAATTTGTAAGTCATGCACTTTAAAAACTTGAGTTGCAAATTTTCTATGGAAAATGGGGCACCTGGAAGCCTGGGTGAAATAAAAGAGGGAAATTCCATGTCAGTTCTAGCTCTCCTCTGATTGATGTCCAGAACAGCAATATTGGTGAGCAGATTATTCCTACAAACACCAGGCACATAAAATATACCATTTCTGAAGCTAATAAAATGCTATTAGTCCCCATATCTTACCATTGCACCACATAAGTCCAAAGCTATTGAGGCCACTGGATTTACCTGGAAAAATAAAAAAAAATGTTGGAATCTTATAAAAGTATCCAAACATTAGAATAAGACATGAGATGCCAGAAAGGATAAGAATGAAATACTACCAATGCGGGCAATGGAAGCAAGATACACCGCTGTACAGATGTTGGCTATGAAGACAACAGCATAGCCATAGGCATCAAAGGATAAGTCCCGTGCTCCAGCAAGAAATGCACCAAGCATAATAATCCCCACACTGATGAAATCTTTAGATTTATTCCATTAAGGCAACTAGCCACATGAATCTATAGAAGACAATGCTATCATATGTGCAAGTAAAAGGAATGGCATTCTAAGTTGTGTGGTGGACAAACATTGATTTCTACTTTTAAGTTAATATATAAAAATGATACATATATAAACATGTTCAGAATTTTCATTGACAAATCCAACTTTGTAGCTCCCAGATTGTTACAATTTTTTTTTTTTCTGAAAGCAAATTGTTACAAAATTAGGGACATTAAGAAGGAAATCGAAACCCATGGTCAGTATGAATGAGTGAAAAGAATGAGAAAGCAACGCATAAGAATGAGAGCACAAACTTGTAGTCAGGACCTCTAACAGTGAAGGTCAAGAATTTCATTCCAGAACTTTGGGTGTGGCTAACTTGGTGTTAGTTCTGTCTTTACTCTCAACAGAAATCTACTAATATGTAATAATGATTAACTTATACCAAAATAGAAAACCATCCACGTCAAATAGTTTAACAGAGATATTCAGTTCTAACAACTGTTTTAAATAACATATGACTTAATATCTAAAATTTGAAAAATTCTTTCACTATAATCAAGTGAAAACTTGCAATTGTTATGAACAATAAATACCATTATGCTTATGGTAGTATGCCCCCTTATCCTCAAAAGACCTAGCATCAGTGCCTTACGGATACAGATACAAAATATTTATAGATTTAAAATTACAACAATATACAATGAACATTCCCTTTGGTAGTTAGGATCAGAGTTTCAATAATGATTGGAATATTAGAAGAGTATTCTTAATGAAAAACTCATTTTGTCACACTTTTTGATCCATTAGGAGTTTAAAAAGCAGCTGAAAAGCATATCCAGTGCACATGAATGGTATCAAAACAATAGTAACCATTTTCTTGATTCCACAAAAATCAAAGTTCAATAAACAGCGAAAAGTTCAGATAGTCGTGCACCTTCCAATAACAGGAAGTGAGTGTTTCTGCCCCGACAATAGGTACTCTACAATCATTGTAAAGGCCACTGTAGTCCGCCTGAGGGTGGTGTACATGGGAACATTTATGCCGCGCACAGCTTCCATTGTAACCAGCTTTTAGCAAAAGAGATTTATTAAAGGCAAATTTAAATGAACACCATCAGTTTCTTGACGTAAGAGTTTGCGATATATTATAACCATCAAATACATACCATGTAAAGCAAATATGAAAACGCCAGAGGAAGAGTGTGAACTAATGTCTTAAATGTGACAAAGGTTGCTGGATTATAACCAATATTGTATGGTTCGCCAGCTGTAAAAGAGATGGTTTTCCAGCATCTCATTGCATAGAGAATTGAGCATGAACAAAGCATCTAGAACAAAAAAAATACAAAATGCCCAAATCAAAAAAGGAGAAAAAATAGAAACCAGTTTAGACAAACAATTCTTCAATCAGCACCAAAAATTGTTCAGGTTGGATAAAATTGATATTTTAAATAACAAGTATGCAACACGGGCATGGAGTTGATATGATATGGTCAATTTGAATTGAAAGACGATAATGGTGAAACATGAACATATTAGAGAAATCACATGCAAGGTAATATTACATGTGCACAACTGCCAAAAGCCAAGGATAATTTAAGATATTTTTGGATGATTGTTATCTAAAATACCTTTTTGTGGAACCATCTTCAAAAAACCTCAGAAAAAAAAGCACTTTTCCTTAAAATGGTAAAAAATATTGCGTTCTTACTAGCACAAGGAGTTGATAGTTTACAACTCAAGGGTATATAATCTAGTGCACAAGACCAACTTAGCAACTGAGCTACCTGAAAAAGTGTGATAACATTTGCACATGGGAAACTGTAAGAAGAAAGAGCTGCTTTGTTGAACATTACCAAGAAAACTGCAAAAATGGATTAAAAAGCATGATTATACAAGTTAAAAGGGTCCATAGAAAGCAAATTAACTAAGACATTGCGATAGTAGCAAAAGATAGGCTAATAACCAATTAACACCAGTATCCTATCATTTTAACATCAAAGATCAAGAGTCAGAGAAATAACAACAAAATATGAGAATGAGTATAAAATAACAACGCCAAAATTTGAGAATGAGTAGAAGCAGGTGAATATTTTGAGACACATCAGTAACAAAGATTTTGCCTTGCCTTCAAAAATTACTAATTAAATCTCTCATTACATAATGAGGAATCACTATTAACATCGTTCAAACCAAAGAAACCATAACTCCTAAAACTTTCCAAGGATAAGATAAATTATTCACCATTATGTAAAGGATCTCAACATGCAACTTTTCTAAGGACAGGATTTATAGAGAAATAGGTTCACAGATTCAGGACATATAGGTGCTCACCAGTTTGTATAAGGCATGCACTTTCACCAAGACAATGTAATATAATACTGTTACTAGAGAACATAGAGCATCATTATTGTGGCCATAACATAAAATTCTTGCAAGAAATTGTTCCTGATCCATTTTTTAATAATTCCAAGTTCAATCCTACTTGACTCCATACGCTCTTCTCCTTTCATCCATCTAAACATAATTCTATGAGAAACTATTTGTCAAATCTTCACCTAAGTATAACTTAATATGCCAAAGTCATACTTGGTTTGGGTACCACCTAAGCATTATGGTTTCCACTATTTTCTTCTTCTTATGTTTACCCCTAAATTCTATTTCTTCACCATTTTCTGAAATTTATCTCTCAAGCTCTCAGTTGGTATCATCCCATACATTTCATCAACTAAAACTAAAGTCATCAAGTGAGCAACATTCATCACCAAATGAATCATAAAATGCTCTTACTTACACTTAACACCAACATAAATGAAAGCATGCTTAATAACTATCAATGTTAGCAAATTGCAGCACAAAATTTGATTATCCTACATGGCATTCCAAAATAACCCCCTCATTACTATTTTCCTTAGATCATATCAACATATCAACTGTATATTCCTAATACTGTATTGGGAGGCCAACCACCAAGGATGCCGCTCTTTGACATCAAATATTTCACTGTTAGTTTCTTGTTTTAGAATTCAATTTTTATTTTTGGGCAAATACCATGTGAGTGAATCGAATATATGTGTGTAGATTTAGAATAATGCTATGGAAAACTCCTAATCCGTGGAAGTGATATTAACTCACTCACTAGGAAAACTTAAATAATAGAAATAATAATTTTAACATGTTCAAAATGATCAACAAATAATCATTTAAACGTACTAAATCAATATATTTAACCATATAAATAATTACAAAACATATATGTAACAAAAAACTCTCGTCTTCCCTGCCTTTAGTCACCAAAACCAAACCAAAAATAAATAGCACAGTGATATTTATAAAGGAAATCCCACAAAATTAATAAAGGAAGTTTTCATTTTGATGAAACAAACATCTAAGCTAGACAACACTAAGATGATTTCATCCCTGAAATGAAAACATAAATAAATAAATATCATTAAGTAGTTACCAGCGCTAGCCATGTAAGAAACAGCAGCCAAAATCCCTCGTTTTGTCATGGCAGAGCCTTTTGTTTGTTCTTCGCTCTTCAAAGAATCGTTGTGTGTCACCAAAGATGCCATTTTCACCAACTTTACTCTCTCTTTTTGCCTTTGTTGTCTGATACAATCCAATAGTTTCCAGGAGAAAGTAGTTTAAGAAGTGACTGAAGGATGAGAGGCAGATACACGTGGCATGTTCAAGTTGAAGTAGGGGCCCACCGAAGTTATGACTCCACCTCAGATATCATCATTGCATGATTTGTTTCCTTTTAACATTCATTCAATAATAATAATAATAATTTATTTAATTTTCTTTTTCTTTATGGTTATGATTACTGTGAAGTTGGGTTCCAGACCCGGATCACTACCAAAGCTCTCGAGAGAAAAGGGATAACATATTCCAGATTCTACACTGAAATCAATGAAGGATAAACAAATTTTAACGGTAACAATAGATATGATTTTCACAAAGCATGGACTATCCTATTAAGTTAATGTAGACATTTTAAACAATTATAATACATATTTCTTTAGAATAGAAAATGAAAAAGATATGTATCATAAATAATTTTTTTTAATTTTTTCTACTTAAAATGGTTGTCATTTTATTTTTTACACAAAGGAATATCTAATATTTTAAAGTAGTTCATTATAAATAGTATGCAATCTGTAAAAATTAATTGTGAGAATCTAATATTGGTAACCAAATCTTCATTATCATAATATAGTAGGAAATATCTTAATACTCAGAATTCAGTACATTGAATTCTATTCTGTTTAGTACTTAACATTATTTCAATTGTTAATGCCTAATTTGAATTGATTTGATTCTTAAACTTATTTGTAACACCCCGTATTTTATCTCGAGGATATATTTGTTATTTCCTCCTTTTTTTTATCATATATATGCATTCATCTCATATTCATGTGGTTGTGGGCGTGATTCTAGGTTCATGTGAGTAATATTAAGTGAGAACTCAAATTTTGGCGGGTTCGATCGATCGAATGGGTGATTCGTTCGATCGACATGTTGAGGACTCTCGAGAAGACTTTGGCTTCAGATTCGTTCAAACGAATGGGGGATTCGTTCGACCGAATTATGATTCGTTCAACCGAAGGAGCCATTCGTTCGACCGAAGCGTGGATTCGTTCGAACGAATGAGGGTTCGTTCGATCGACAATTTACGAGCTCTCTGACTTCTGTAGCACCGAAGGATTCGTTCGACCGAAGTGCTATTCGTTTGACCGAATCGACGCGAAATGACAAAATTGTCCATTTCTAGAAGCTTCCTCCTTAAGGAAACTTAAGGGCAAAATGATAATTTCACCCTGTTTCTATAAATAGAGGTCTTGAGGCCGGATTTTTAGGGTTTTTCTTTCCTTTCCCTCTTCCTTTTTCTCCTCTCACCTTCTTTCCACTTCTCTCTCTAGACCCACCCACATTTACCCAAATTTCAATTTTTTTTCACCCACAAACTGCATTTTACGTATCCATCATCCTGGGAGCGTCAATTTGACGATAGGAGCGCGGATTCGTGAAAGAGGAGCTAGGGTTCCGTGGGCAAATTTGGGACTTTTCAAGTTAGAGGCAAAATCGGAGTAAACCGATCACACCACGAGGTTCGTAGCTTCGTTTCTAACTTGTCTACATATTTATTTGACGTTTTTATGCATGTTGAGTCGCATGGGTTTTCGTATGAGTTTTTGTAGATTTAGCCCCCACATCTTAGTTTTAAGGCGTAAAATGGGTTGTAGAGGAATCGTAGAAGTCGTAGAAAGTTAGATTTATGATTTCGGAGAATTTGGGTAAACGTAAACAGTAACTTCGGTTATTATTTCGACGAAGGAGTGAGGCCCACTAGTTAGAATCGCGAGTATAAATTGAAATGCATCGATTTAGTCATAATGTGGGTCCGTAGCGATAATAATTCGGCAATCCGAGGTTTAACGAGGGTTTTAGACGAATTCGAAAAATGGTTCGATGTTGGGGATTTGGGTTTAGCATGCATTGCACGTATTTGAATTCCATTCGTATTTTAGAATGTACATTGATAATATTTATGCGTGTGGATAGGCGACGGTTCGAGG
>JAVXUL010000019.1:3297228-3313305 GCA_035590515.1 Trichilia minutiflora
AATATTTAAAATATTTTTATAAATTAATAAAATCGGTTAAAATCGATTAAAAACGGTCAAATATTTTTACTGTTTTACTGTTTTCGATTTTAACTAAAAACGAAAACGTTTTCTTGGGAAAAACGTTAAAAACGTAGTTTTTATTGTTTAAAAACGCGATTTTCATAACAATGGTTATAACTATATAATTATGCAGTGTCATATTTAATAGTACATTGTATAATTGCAGAGTTTAATTATAATATTAATTATTTTAAATATAAAAATAGTATAGAAATGAATTTTAATTACTAATAAATTATTAAAATTTAAATATATATATTATAGACTAAAAAAATACAATATAATTTTTATATAGATTATATAAATTATATATACTTAAAATATATATTATATATAATAAATACATAATAAATGTTTGAAATATTCATTTAAAATATGTAATATATAACATAGATATTAACAAAAAAACAAATATATATATATAACAAAAAATTTCAAGAAATAAAAATATATATATATACATATATAGTCATCAAACATTAAAAAAAAAGTTACACCAGTGTATTTATATTATTGTTAATGTAAAATAATTTTAAAAGATAAGTGAAAGATGGTATAATAATAAAAAAGAAAAGAAAAGATAATATAGAAAGTTCTTAAGAAGAGTTGAAAACGTAAGAAAATATATTTTTTATAATTATAAAAATTAAAAAAATAAAATTATAATTATGCTATATAATTATATCCATTCTTATTTTTTAAAGATTAAACTATATAATTGAAGGAGTTGAATTATATTTATTATATAATTAATTATATAATTATGAAATCAAACAAACACGTCAAAATTATATAATTAAAGTTATTTACGTAGTTTTTTAATTATGTAATGACTAAATCTTTAATTCTTTTAAGTTCTTATAAGGCCATTATGTATAATGTCAGAGAAATAGGAGCCCTTCCTAGAATCAAATGGATAGTAAATTCAATCTCTTGGTAAACTAGAAAGATCAATAGGAAATACTTCTGAAAACTCATTCATCATAGGAGTGTCTTCTAGTTTCGCTTCTGTAATTCTTGTGTCTATATCATGAGCCAAATGCGCAGGACAACCTTTATATAGTAACCACAAACAGTAATGAGATCTCTCTCTACAGAAAATAAAGTCAGGCTCCCCTTCCATTCTAAACGGATTTTTTCCCCCTAAAACAATCAATTATAGTACGATGACTAGCAAGCCAATCCATCCCCACAAAGTGGATGGATATCCAGATAAATTTAATATGCTTTTACATAATTACCTTATATTCTGACCCAACACACTATCAACCAAAAATGAGTCCCCAAGTAGGGTGGCCACTAGGCTAGAATATAATGGTCCTCATGTCTCTATCAGTATATATATTATAAATTCAGATTTATATAATTACCGTATATTCTGACACAACATCCTGTAAACACACTATCAACCAAAAATGAGGCCAAGTAGCGTGGCTACTAGGCTATAATCTAATGACCTCATTTCTCTTATGAGTATATATTATAAAATTCAGAAGACATAAAGGAATAGATGAAACAAGGACCACATCTGGAGTTGTCTATGCCTCTTCCCCTGCTATAACCTACACGTGCCTGTGGACGAAGAACATCCCGTTGACTTCATTGTTGACCACCATTGGTTTCTACAAAACACTAGATTGTGCTACATTACATTACTGTATACAGATGCCTCACCATAGAATATCTTTGCCCAGCTGTCTGACTGCCTTTCCTCGAAGAGTTTAGACAAATTGTACCCTGTCCCGAACTACTAGATGTTAAGGCAAGACATTACCTCCTAACATCTACAGGCTGTTCACAATAATAACATATTTTAGTACCTGCCCAATATCATTCCTTATAGTAACTACAAGTCTACAACATCTCTAACAAGAAAATTTTTTACTTCTCCTACCACTACTATACTGCCTATCAACATCACTGCTACGTGACATTCCCCAAAGACTAAAATATAGAGCTTTAACTAATCCCCCAACCTTCTTGCTGATGGATAAGCACATTGCGGTTTACCGAAGTATTCTTTGTGACCACCCTCTTTTTAATGTACTCTACCACTAGAGCTATTTGCTTTTCAATTTTGAATTCGTTCGTCAATAAGTCAATCAATTCTCCTCTAACAAATAATATTCTATCAGTATGATTGATATCTGTATTGTATTGAATTAGATAAATTAAAATTTTTTACATATATTAAAAAAAATTAATTAATTTCATTAAATTTTGTTATACTTCATTCAACTTTTATGTCGGTCTCAATTAGTACGTTAATTTTACTGTAACTCTAACACCTAATTTTTACTATAATTAAGTATCAAATATTGTTTCATTTTCATTGACACATATTTTGTATCAAGGTATATATTTTATATTTCATTTTCATTGACACATGTTGCGTATTAAGAGTATATTTTTTATTTTATTGTATTGTATTTATATGATTTATATATAATTTTTATTATTAAGTATTTTTTTACACTCGATTGGTTGGTTGCGGTGGTAAAATCCTGGGATATTATAGTCAGTGTCTTGAATTCGAATCATCACGATATATATTAGATTGACGCGTTAAGGTAGAGATTTCGATTTATTCTTATATTTAGTATCATTATATGTGGTCCTTACATACGCACTTAGTAATTAAAATAGAGTAATATGATTTACTGATGCGTTAAAATAGAGATTCCGATTTATTCTTATATTTAGTATCATTATAGATTGTCCTTACACATGTACTTAGTGATTAAAGATGGAGTCATGTGATTTATAATTACAAACTATTTTAGAATGGTTATTTATCTTTATTTGTGATTAAACATGGTAGTGATGATTGAGTACAAAGAGGTTTTATATTAAAAAAAATATTTTTTTTATTTTTTATAATATTTTATTTTTTGTTTAATCTATTATCTTTTGTTTATGAAAATATCTTTTAAAATGATTAATTAGTTAAAAAAAAATTTAATTGACAATCTATTATTATTTTTTTTCCAAAATTCCACTTCTAAATACTGTATTAAACAGAAAAAAGTTATGAAAGTTGACTGGTTATAAATTGTCAAGGTTGATTGTATTTTATAGCGTATTTAATGTAATTGTTATCTTAACCGTACCTTTCCATAATCGACATGATACCGAATACCGCAACTTATGAATAAAGGGTTAACAAAGTGGAAACTTTGTGTCCAATTTATGGAATAAAAAATGAAAATCAACATAAATAAAAGTTAAAAGTCCAACAGTGAAAGCAGCAAAATTGGCTCTTTGCTGAGTCCCCCATTATTAATATTCTTCCTCTGCTCCGACTCCTAAATTGTTTTTACAGATTCTGACTGAGCAAGACAAATTATGCTTTTATTATTTCCTTAATCTTTCCATTCAATATATTTATTTCAATAAATATAAAATCTTAAGGCCGACATACAGACGTTGGATTAGAGAGAGAATGGAGCATGTGGGCTTCTATGTTTACTTCTAGTAATATAACCATAACACCCTTTGATTTCTCCATTTTTTATTGCTTGCTTCATCCACTCTACATTAACCCCAGATTGTCTTTTGTTTTATTTATATATTCATTTGTCAAAGGAGTTTTTTGTTTTGTTTTTGATTTTGGTATTTACGGAGAAACATTAATCTACTGTCTGCGTAAGTTACTCTGCTTCTTTTTATTTTCAAATGATTGAAGATTGATTAAAAACATACAGAGATAGTGTGAATGGAGGAAGAAGGCTACATAAGAAGCAAGTTCAAAAGGGTGTGTGTGTTCTGTGGAAGCAACTCTGGCCACAGAAATGTCTTTAGCGATGCTGCTCTCGAATTGGGCAATGAACTGGTTTGTGTTCTTCACATGTTTCTTTTCATGAGATATGTCTTTTTCCTTCATCAAGTTTTGCTTTTCTGGTGTTTTTTATCGTTCGATGCACATAAACTATACTGGTTTATTGTTTCTTGTTGTAAAATTTTGAGTTTCTTGATGACTTTGTGGGCATAGCATTATGTTTGATGTCTTGTATTGTGTTGTTCTATTTGGGGATTATACTTCTCATTTTCTATAGATTACTAACTTTTATATGGTTTTGTGAATTAGGTGTTTGATGTATTGAACTTGGTACTACTTGGTAGAAAGTCACTGTATTTGGACTTCTTCCTTTGTGCTGTTTTTTGTGTTTCTGTTTTGTTGAATGAGCTTGAATTGCAGGTGAAGAGAAAGATAGCCTTGGTGTATGGTGGAGGAAGCGTTGGGTTGATGGGTTTGATTTCCCAGACAGTGTACGCCGGAGGTTGTCATGTTCTTGGGTAACTCTGAACATTCCCTTGAAGATAATACTGTTAGATGTTGTCAGGTTCTTGGATAACTCCGAACATTCCCTTGAAGATAATACTGTTAAATGTTAATATTCTAAGTATTGCACCGAATATTAGTTGTATAATTTTTTTGGTCACATTATATCTCTAAGTCAATTTGTTGCTATTCAAATGCAGGATTATTCCAAAAGCTCTCATGCCACTTGAGGTATGCATGCTCTTAGTCCATGTAACTATTTCCTGTTGAGTATGTTTTCGCTTTTCCTGAACTTATTCAGCTCCTTTCCAAAATCCCTTAGAACGGTAGTATGCAATTGTTCTTGTCTGAGATTTTCCAGAGAATTATTCTTCCCATAATCTGGTCATAGAACTTTTTTATCTAATCCTCTTTTGGTTACTACTTTTAATAGTATGAAAAATGTGTCATACTGCACATTGATTGAATTATTTCAGCATACAAATTCTTACTTCGAAGAAATATTTATTGGTTCCACTTTGACATAAGTTCTAGCCGCTCTTAAATAGATAGCATTTATACCTAGGCTACTTAATCTATTGGAATAAGTTGATCAATAGTAAATTTTTATTGGAAATATTCACAGATATCTGGAGAAACTGTTGGTGAAGTAAGAACTGTTTCAGATATGCATGAGCGTAAAGCAGCAATGGCTCGAGAAGCTGATGCCTTTATTGCTCTTCCAGGTAATGACCATGGAAATTGTCCTAAATGATATGAAAATATAAGGCAAATTTGTTATAATGTTTTATTTCTTTATATCAATGAAAATAATAATAGTCACTACTTAAAATTCATATTGTTTAATATTGAAATATTTCTACTTGCTGTGGATAACATTGAAATTTATTGATTTAGGAGGATATGGGACCATGGAAGAGCTGTTGGAGATGATAACGTGGTCCCAACTTGGAATTCATAAGAAACCGGTAACTAGTGAAACTTCTAGTTAGAGAAACTGAAATAGGAAAAGAAAATTAATGGCATGTACTTCTAACTGATTATTAAACCCTACAGGTTGGGCTGCTGAATGTTGATGGGTACTATAATTGTTTGCTTGCATTATTTGACAATGGTGTTGCAGAAGGTTTCATTAAGCCAGGTGCTCGGCAAATAATTATCTCTGCTCCAACAGCCAAAGAACTTGTGGAAAAGATGGAGGTACAACCTTAAGTATTTTTAACTTAATACTTTTATATATTTTTTTCAGTTTAGAACGAACAAGAAACATTTATTAAAAAGAATAAATAAATAAATGCTAGTCTACATCCCATAACAGTAGTTACTTTGTCCATCCAATTCCTGTCAACTGTGGAAAGCTGGAAACTACTTCACTAGGTTTCAAGAGAAGAGTTCAGCCGAAATAAATTCTTTCAAATGAAAAAGAAATCATGTAAAAGAAGATAAGCTTACAGGGATCCGAAGCTGATTTGTTTATAAGGCTACCAAATGGAACACAAAATTTGAAAAATTTAAAGACTTGCTTTGAGACATATGTATTGTCCAAAGCTGTAGTGACAAAACAAAATTCTGCCTTCCGGTTGTAATATACATATAGATAAAGATAGACATTATTTATTTGCATTATTAATATACTTTCTTACTGCCTAAATCAATTTTTTTTAAAAGTTAAAAAAAAAAAAAGGGTAGCATCCTCTGCAATCTGACTTGAGTAAAATCACATTTTCCAGCTCTTCAGAAGTTTGTTTTCATTATTTTTTTTTCCCTTGGAAATGCTATTGATTGTTCTTAAGAAATTTTATTGCATATCAAAAAACTGAACTTTTTAATATAAATTTGTAGCAATACACCCCTTCCCATGAGCATGTTGCTCCTCATGAAAGCTGGCAGATGGAGCAACTTGGTGATTATCCAAAGCTGTAAAATGTGCACCGAAAAATTGGTGGTAAGTTTTCTACTAAATTGGTTTCTGATGTGATACACCCTTTGAATTGTGCGCAAGTATCTATTCAAATTGGGCCACATTTGTACATTGCTATGTACTTTTTTCGTTGTTTTTGGTTCTGGATTTTGATAAAATAATTATTACTGTTCTAGAACATAATTCATTTGTGGTCAATTTAGCCACTATTCCTAGGTCATATGAAGTTACTCTTGTTAAAGAGCAAAACTTTGAAATGAAAATAGATGTTTTGAAATTTTAGAGCAGAATCTTGAAATGCGCACAAGAGATGGTCCTGCAGTACTGTGGTTTAGCAGTTAGGCTTTACAATCCCCTGGCACCTCAGTAAGAATTGTGGAATATGTATTATCCTGTGATAAATCATAACACAAATTAATCAAAATTTTGAACTCAACTAATCAGCAAAATGGCATTCATTAAAGAATCTGGTCTGCCTACTACCTTATTTCAAGGGGTGGATGCAGCATTCACAATGAAGACTGCAAAGGTCTCAGCTTTAGGACAAATCTTGTCAGAGCTCCTGGAAGTAAATTTCATTTCCCATAGACATCTGTGAGTTTACTATTAACCCAAAAGCTCTGGTCAATTGAAGTTAGAAAGAAGAGAATTGAAGCTCTCATTTGCGCCCAATTTGAAACTAATAGATACTGTCATGAGAGAAGTTTCAAAGCTATTGCCTAGAATGGTCGAAAATCAGGTCCGGACTCGGGACAATCAGCTATTTAAGCTGACAAAAACTAGATTTTTTATTTCCTATTTAGAAATCTGACTTTCTTAATAGTCATAGCTAGTTACTAGTGTTCCACTGAAATATAATTTCAAGCAATGAGTGATAATTTTTGTGCAATCTCCAGCTTGCACTAGAATGAGTTAAAAAGAGCTGATTTTGAAGTTCCAAAGAGAAATTATTGCTTACCACTTTGTCCTCAACCTATTCTCCCTTTCTTCCCTTTCTTTCTGTTTCTCTTTATCTTTCTCTCTCATGAAAAGACATTTTTGGCTCTTAGGAGGTTGTTCATTTTGTGGTGCAAATCTAAGTGGGAATATTGTTCTAGGAGATTCAAAGCAAAAGTAAAAAAAGGTATCCGGTTGTGTTTCTCATTCTTTAGACCTGCTTCCTGAAGCATCTTTAGATTTTTCCCGCATGATTGCTAGCAAAGATAGTCTTGTAAAAAGGAAACGTGATTGTCTTTAAATTTCTGAATCTTAGCAACACAGATGACCAAGCTACTACCACAGGAACAAGTTTGTCCAAAATCTTAGGAACCCAAGTGATGTGTCACTTTTGGAAAGCTCAGTTCAAGTATATGTAGCTTTCTAAGTTAGGTATGGCCTTGAATTTTCCAACTGCAGTTCACACTTCACATGGATTTTTGAAGGCTGAGGGGACGTAAATCCTGTAGAATTATAAGGTCTGTTGATGTATCATCAGAGGCTAAAGCCAACCAATAGTTGAAGTAATTTTGCTGTTATTTTCTCAAAAACAAGAGAATAGAAAAGCTATCT
The DNA here is from genome assembly GCA_035590515.1 of Trichilia minutiflora. Taxonomy (NCBI): domain Eukaryota; kingdom Viridiplantae; phylum Streptophyta; class Magnoliopsida; order Sapindales; family Meliaceae; genus Trichilia; species Trichilia minutiflora. The sequence goes on from JAVXUL010000019.1 coordinate 3,305,043, forward strand.
TTTCTTTTGCTTGGTTGTTATGGCTTACCTGGCCCATTACAATTAGTCATATCACGAATTTTATGATGTTTTTAGATGCTAAATGTGGGGTTGGTTTTGTTTTTCTCGATGGAATATGCAGAAACAGCTGAGCAATGGCTCATGTCAAAGTCATGGTGGACCTTGGCTATTGTTAAAGTCCTGGTGGACCTTAGTTATTTTTATATCAAAGGTCCACAACGACTAATGAGAAATGGCTGTATCTTTCTTTCATTTTCTTTTTCACTATAATTATGAAGCATTACAATTGGTCGCTGCGACAACTTAAAAGCCAGTAACTGTTTACTAGACGTACCCTGAGTTGATTGCAGATGTATTCCATTATTCATGCTAGAAATTGATTTTTGGGCAGTCCTTTTCCTTTATGACTTAACTCAGAAACTCAGAACCCGCTTCTGGTTTATTAAAGCATGGTCCATGATATCTTTGATGCCCTTGTGTCCATCATTCCATGTGCTTAGTCAAATAAAAATGCTAGAAATACATTTGAAATTGGGGAATGTGTTCAGAACATTGATGAGCAGATGGTCGATTGTAGTCGTATCCACAATCTGCCGACAACATGTATGCTTTCATGAAATGCAATTAATGACTACACACCCAATTTGATCTAAGATATCATTCTGTCTTTCTAAATTTTTACCAAACAAATCCAAACTTGTTTACAGTTATCATGCTGTCACTAAGAACAGCTTAATATACAGTCAAAGCAAATTGTTGTGCTTAAGAAGCAACTACTTTAAATTTGAAGATTTCAAAACATGCGATACAAAAAATCTCTCATTGAACTAATGGTGATGCCCTGTGGAAAACCATACAGCAGACATTACTGTACATCCGAACCTTAGAAAAAGGAATCTGCCTACTTCGTAGAATGTGGAAGCTGAGTCAACAACCAATTTCACGTCCACACTTATATGGGCAATCTTCTAGTGATTCCATAGTTAAGCTTTCTCTTTTGTTGAAGTTGTTATCAGATGAAGCAAAGTTGCTGCTGGGATAACAGCACGTGGACCTGAATCCTTGACACACTGAGAAGTAGATTGCTTGGGACTGAAATTTCTATCAGCCCCGCTCTTTTTAATCAGCTGTAGTGGCCATCGTAGGCGTAGGACAAGCCGTCATGAACTCACAAGTAAAACAACACCTACCATGATAAGCAACCTGCAATTGAATATTTGTCAAAGTAATAACAAATCTTAACACCAGCACTAGATTAAAGTTTAGCAGTCATCTTTGGACAAGATCTTGTGACATTATGAGATCCACCCTTCAATACTCCGCACAAGATTTTGGGCCAGTGTCAACCAAAAAACAGAAAATTTGATCATGTGGCAGACAATTCAGAGGACACAATGAATCGACCGAAAATCTTTCTAAAGACAATTCTACTTTTTGCCCTTTGCTAAGGTATGTACCCCATGAATCACATGCTCTCTTATTTCTATAAAAGCAGATTGTACCTTGAATTAGCATCCAAGCTATTTTTTGCCCTTTGCTAAGGTATGTGCCCCATGAATCACATGCTCTCTAGACGCTTATTTCTATAAAAGCAGATTGTACCTTGAATTAGCATCCAAGCAGAAGTGAAAAACGAGCAGCTGGTGCTGAAGGCAATCGTTCACCCAAAGCAAGCATACCAGCAAGTACACCAGTCACTATTGAAGCTACGGCAGCACAAGTAGACACAACAATAGCTCTCCCATGCTTCAGACCTCGTGTCTGTTTAAAGAAAGTAATATAATCATGTTATTGCCATGTAAAAGTGCCTCAAATTCTTACACCTGTGAACAAGAACCAGGTTTAGATGTCGAGCTTAGAATATAGACATAAATAATCAAGCAATTCAGTGACAACTGTCGAAATGCTATATGATCAAAGTTTTCACTTGGCTAGAAAATGCTAAAACAGCTTAATCTAGCTGCATCAACAGATCTAGTCCAATCTATGGGATACCTGGTAGTAAAATCCTGTACCACTACAACAAATGCTGATTGAAATGCATATAGGAACCAGCATCTGGGGGAAGCCCTGCTCCAAGAAGACAAATCCCATCTTTGAAATTACAGATGCCATCCTGAAAATAATAACGTGCATTCAAATGCAGTCACTTTTTTACAGCATAGCTTGCAATAGGTTAAATGATTTTACAACACAAACTACTTTCTACGGATATTAAATTCCATTTTGCTATGGTTTATACATTTCAGGACCAAATTTTTGATAACAAGTTCATGTGCCTTAATATCCAGCGTATGTTATAAAGTGCTCTGATTGCCACATGAAGGACCAGATTAATGTCAGTTAATTTTTTTCTTTTTCTTGACATAATACCATCACACCATTTGAAATCATGAGACTGTATTTGTCAAAGAAAGCATAGGCAGCAGTGTTAATGCAACATAAATTTTCAGGTAGTGATAATGTCCACAGCGGAAAAAAGAAATGCAGACCATCAATCCTCATGAGAAAAAGATCTCTGCATAAATAAGGCTCAGGAAGAAATAATACCCAAATAAAATGCCAGATTCCAAGCCATATATAATTTCTTCAACAACTTCATATTCCATCTGAAAGAAAAAAAAAATACTCAGTAAAGGCAGACAAAGGAACAAATAGAAAATGCCACTTACAAGAACACTAATTTCAGACTCTTGAGTCAAAAGTGCATAGATCAAAAAAAGCTTCCAGCAACTAAGATAAGTTACCATCTCTTGTTCTCTTCGTTGGCGTTTGCAGATACGAAGCCACCCATTAAGAAGTACCTATTCCAACAATACAACCAGATGCAATATTAATAACATTTTCTTTAACAAAGCCACCATAATATGCAGACAAAGAATATAGCATGTGCAGAACTTTAATAATATTAAGAAAACAAAGAAGCAAAGCATAAAAATAAAGAATTCTCTTTGGAGAAAGCCCCTCCCTGAGTCTTGACTGTCAGGCCTTTGAACTACGTTGAACAAATATGAATGTGCATGCTATTGACATCCCAAATTGATATTAGCTAAATGTATTACATCTAGTGTAACTAAACAAAAGGTGATCATAAGCTAAGAAGTTGAAATTGTAAATTCTACTTTATTCTCTAGACAGACTTCAAAGATAAAAATTGTTTTAATGGGACCAAGAATAAGTAGTTGAGATTAGAGTTTCATTCAAATGGATTGAGAGATTATAACTTCAAATTAAGAGTATAAATTGACATGTTACATGTCATGTGCTTAAGACATGGCCTTAACAAACCCACTAGCACCTTCCCCAACTATGATATAACACTGTTGTCATAAAACATCTCACAACTTTTTTTTTTTTAGTAAAATTCTATTAATTTAATCAATTTATGTAAATTACAGAACTTTTCCTAATAGATTCATGGTTACCAGACCAGAATTAATGACACTAATAGGTCTTTAACACACTAACAAATACCTATAGAACAATTCTTTTGACAAAACATTAATACTAGTTATGGGAAAGGGTACCTACAAACAAGATGGAAACAACAAAAGCCAACCATGGTAACTGGAACACAGATATAGATGAAGCTTCTTGCTCTTCACCACCAGCACCAACACCTGGAAACACCACAATAAAAAAATGGAATGATACCTTTTATGCTGACCAAAAAAGAAAGTACTAAATCAAAAACTCATTAGCAGACATTTTTAAATTATTGAACTTTTCTGACCGATTGAATGCTTATTTACAGAATATTTGGCAATCAGAAAAATATTGGAAAATAGTTGGATAACACTTGAAACAGGAAAATTAGGTCATCTTCACAAGATACTAATAGGACAAAAATCTGTAAAAGCTGCATACCTACATGATCAACAGCATATGATGTTCAAGAAAAGCATGAACTTACATTACCTATGGTGCCAATGCCAGCCAAAGTAATTCCCATCCAGTCAATAGCATTCATGACTTCCTTAAGGTAAAAATGAGAAAAAATAGAGAGAATGGCGAGGCCACACCCAGAAACTGGTTGTATAACAGATACCTGAGAGTATACTTTTGAGATTACCAAGTTGTACAATATGCTAAAAGCCAACGCAAGATCAAACATATTACAATCATATTGGTTCAATAAGCATCCGGATATCTACTTCAAAGGCTCTGGGAATAACAGATATTACCTTGTCATAAAAAAAGGACACTGAAAACTGTAACTTTAGTACAATTACAATACAATCCCAAATTCATGACTCGGAATTATAGTCCCTTGTTTTCTTGTTTAGACATTGATTGTAGAGGAAGTAGTAGTTCTTTTAACTTGATGATAACGTAGGACTTCAATAAAACAATAAATTCTCATTGTAATTAAAGGGGGTAAATTTGGAAAAGTTGATGTAGAATGACTTACAGGAGCTAGTGATAATGCCCTCAACATCAACATGGCTCCAAATATGTCCATCAAAAAACCAATCACCCATGGTTTATTAACAACGTAAGCCCTGATCACCTGCACAGTCATGACAATCAATTTACAGAGGGAAAGATTTGAATCCATATCCAAATGTTATATAAACGAATAAGCTTAGTAATTTAACGTAACCAAGAATGCCCTGAAAATGGATTTGGCAACCAAAATCCATATCCAAATTTTGTATTTGAAGACTTCTTCTATATCCATGCCATAACACATCCTAAAGGATTTTACTTCAATAACATTGAAAAAAAAAAAAACAATTGTAAACCCACAATTTGGTTTACTCTCTGTAAACAGAGATTTCCAACAATTCCAGATCAAACCCCCTTTTTGCAAGATTTCTGTTAACTTCAAAATTCTACTTGGAATCAAATTTACATATACGATTCAACATCAAAAAGAAGAAGAAGAAGAAGAAACGAACAGAAAAACAAGCAAATGATAAAAAACAGACACAGTCCATCTAATTTAACAACATAATAGGAGAGAATGTAATAAATGAAAGCATGAAAGGTCAAAAGGGAAGTAAAAGCAAAATAAAAGGATAAATAAATACCTTGAACTTAAAGGAGAGAGGAGGAAGAATTACGGTTCCCTTCTTCTGCAGAACTTTTCCGATATTATTACCGGCGGTAGCCGCCAAAGTCAAACAAATGGATTCCCACATTTCTCCGCTCCTCTCTCAGTCTCTCGCAATGTTTCCTTCCCGTTATACGATCGCAGACTTTGTTGGGTAAAGTGTCATTTCAATCTGCTGTCTCACGTTACCCGCCGTTCTTTTTTATTTTTATTTTTTATAGAGTTTTTTTTTTGGTTTGTTTTTCTTTTCATTTCTTTTCTAAAATATAGAGGAGTGTTGCCTGCCGGCTGCCGAGCAAGGGAGAGTGGGACGGTCCTGCGATTGGGTAGTTGCAAAATTAATAGGATAATAATATAATAATCTTCTTGAATAATATAATATAATTTGATATATTTACCGGATAATTTTAGAATATACCTTTGGGTATTTTTTTTATACGTAAAAATTCTAATTTATCAAACAAAGAGACACCATTTAAATTAATCTATCATCATATTTTAATAAACAGTTCAGATAATATATATATATTTTTATTATGATCGATGTTTATTAATAAATTAATATATATATATATATATATATATATATATATAATATGAAATCCCAACTTAATTTGTACAAGTAAAATAAATTTTCTTGATTATATAATTTAAATTTATATATAAATGAATATGATACATATAAAGATAACAAACTTTATATTGGAATTGATAATGTAAGAAGATTTGAAAACGATAAATCAATTTGTATTATTTAAAAATTGATGAAGATAATCCAATAAGTCGTCAAAGGCTCAATCCAATGATCATTAATCAACTCACTCCTGTTAAAAACATTCAACTCAATCATGTGTTGTATTGTAGATTTTTATTCCTATAACCCAGATCATGATAAATTCAGAACCAATGCTTCCTTATTGATTGAATGCAAATTCTAATTACACTGTTTAAGCTGACATAGAGATTTTAGATATGTGTCCAGTAGAAGAAATAGTGCAGTAAATAACAAAGCTGGATACATAGCATCATGGAAAAAGATCATCATAATTAAGAAAACAAAAGACATAATCTAGTCACATACAGCACATGCAAAATTAACATCAACACCATCAAACATGCTACTCAAGTATTTAGTAAAATCACGTTCGCCGGTTATGAAACCCTATGTCTTAACTTTTTTTTCTTTTTGTATATAATAAAACTCTTATATCCAGTTATCATCGAGATGTCCACTCGAACACAAAATCAACGCATCCTTTGGAGACGAGACCTCACGAATTACCTGACAGTCATTCTAAATCACAGGATGCGTGTACAAAGACTACACATAGTGATACCAAATACAAGATAAAACCCCTAATCTAACCATTTTGACGCTTCAACAGAGAGAATCTTGAGATTAAGAATTGAACCTGAGACCTTGAGGTCCACAGGACCAACCCCACCATCAAGCCACCCCTAAGATTTTCCTATGCCTTATTTGCTCAAACCTCCTACCTTCCACCATCCTTCGATTATGATTCTAGAGTCAATAGTTAGTATTTGAGAGTCACGATAGGGTAGTGATCGAAACTAACATAGTAAAGAGATGTCGAATCAAAAAAGTTTATCAATCTGGTAATGCCAAAAAACTAGGCCGTACAGAAGCAGGTTAAGAATTAGCATTACATGAAACATTTTGCAGATATGAGGGCTTGTTTTTGTTGAGAGACTTAACAATCTCAGAGCAAGAAGAGTATGAAGCATGTCAAAAGGGATGGTACCCTTGAAACACAGAAAGAATGATGGTACGAGAGTAATCTGTAAAACGATTGTGTTATGTACTTCTAGACAAAACTAAAGATTCATATTGACTGACATACACGATCTTCTAGAAACGCTGCGCATAATTCTTTGAAATGGGCAATGATGAACTCCTAATTTAGGGTAAAATAACATTCATGACAAAGGTTACTACATAAACCCAGAGTGTCATCTTAACTGCAAGGATATCAGAAAAGAAACCAATTGTGAAACAGGAAATTTCTGACACCAGGATACGTTTGTGAATCTACAGCAATCTAATTTCGTAATGTTTTTGTCGGAATTGCTTTGATATTGATATGCACAACATTGTAATAAGCTCCCTCCATTCCTTCAACTGTTCATCGTTCGTTAAAGAATGATCCAAGTGAAATATGAAACATACAAAACCTAATAGATTATTCAGAGCTGCAAAAACAGCCAAATTGATATGTTAGAATAAGAAACCCTAAGAACTACCATAATCAAACGGATCTTAAACAATAAGCATCAACAGGCATCTCAAGCTTAATACATCATAGGCCTTGATTCCTTGAACCATAATTCAAGGAATATCCTAAGCTTCAAACACTTAAACTCAATCTGCTGCAACAAAAAGAACTTCTCTATAACAATCCAAAAGGGAAATAGTTTGTCATAAATGAAACCCCCAAAGCACCCGATCAATGTCAAACAACCTCAAGAGATTCTCTATGACAATCAAAAAGAGAAATAGTTTGTCATAAATGAAACCCAAAAAGCACCTGATCAATTTCACTATTTCAGACAACATCAAGAGAAATAAATTTGATCTCAAGAACTTCAGAGAAATACACCGATTATTAAAACCCAGATATTATATCCAGAAACTAGAATTTATATTCAAATTAATACACGTGGCAAATCCACATCATGAATTTATCACAACCCGTAAATCTAAACCCTTGTCTTTCTTCTTTCTTTTTTTTTTCCAGACACAAAATTTGTTATTGTGAACATACCATACCATACCATAAATACGGGCACAAAATACAGTAAGATTAAAAGAAGAAAATACAAAAATACAAACCCTGAAAAACCAAATTAAGACAATCACCACCATCCATAGAGCACCTGTGTGTACTTATCTTTAAGCCACCGGAAGCTCTTCCTAAAAGTCCCTTTGACTTTTCCTTCCACACTGTACATTTTATAGCTAGCCACCCTCTTCTTCCTCTGAAACTCCGGGTCAGCAAAGCTCCAATTATTGGAAGAAGAAGACCCAGAAACACTTTTACCTTTCTTTAGTTTAAAATCTTTTCCGTTGAAGTTGTAGTTAAAGTTGCTGGTGTTGTTTGTATTGTTTCCATAGTCAAAGTTGGACATCTGCGCTTGTGCATAAGAACTACTGTAGCACCGGAGATCATAAGAAGCAGGAGGTTTCGA
>JAVXUL010000019.1:3313405-3336877 GCA_035590515.1 Trichilia minutiflora
AATATTTAATAAAATTCTATTATATAATATTATATTAAGTTATTACAAATATTTTATGAATATTTTATAAATATTTAATAAAAAACTAATGTCTAATTTTTTTAATTTAATTAGTTTCACTTTTTTATTAAATATTAATAAAAAATAAAAAATAAAAAAAAAAGAGTGCCACATGGCACTCTCGATGGCAAATGTCATCGACAGTGCCACGTGGCACTCTCGAGATGCCATCGAGAGTGCTATTGGCACTCTCCCTCTTCCACCCTCCGTCTTCCTTCCACCTTCTCACTTCCTATGGTTTTATAGTAAATCAATTCCTCCCTCATTCTTCCAAAAAAATTCATAATAAATACTCATTTTTACATTTATAATCAATCCACTAAAATAAAAATTTTACATACCTTACAAATGGAGGTCGTCAGAGATGTGACCGCTGGTGCATTGAGAGAAATGTGGATTCGGTGGTTTGAGAGTTTTTGATAAAAAATTAAGGTTAGGTTAGGTAAAAGGGAAAGTAAAGAAAAGGATGATTTGGAAAATAATTTTTTTGGGTTAAAGGTATTTTGGTTTAAAAACAGTAAATCGGATCATTTTTTATTGAAACTTTTAAGGATGGATATTTTTGAATTCCTTGAGTGAACAATGAATATTTTTAATTAATTTTCTTTTTTTTAGGGAATTTTTTCTTTTTTCTTTTTAAAAAATATAGAGAGGTGTTGACTATCAATAAATTAATATGATAATAATATAATAATTTCTTAATTTTATCTCAAATAATATATACAATTTAATATATTTATTGGGCTCAAATATATAATTTAACTTTGTATAATAATTTTTAAAAAAAAATCTTTAAATTGAAATACATGGTGCAAGAAAACTTGATCATGATAATTCAATTTGTATTATCTAAAGATTGATATTAGTTAATAAATTTTATTTTCTTAAGTTATTTGTTAAAGCTTAACACAATAATTAATGATGAACTTTAATATATTAAAAAATATAACTTATTTAAAAATTAATATTAGTTAATAAATTTTGTTAGTGGATGTTTTAAGAATACTTGTTAAAGCTTTTATATTTATTTTTTATAATAATTTTTTATATTTAATACAATAATTAACAACAATTTTTAATATATTAAAAAATTTTAAAAAAATATAACTTTATCAAATATAAAAATTTTAATAAATACTCTAAAAACACGTACGAACAAAACTCTTAGTTAATATAATATTGGCCTATTTTTCAAAAAAAAAAAAAGAGTCCAATCATCAAAAGCTCTATCCAATCATTTGCAGTAATATAAGCAAACCACTTTTTTTTTTTTAATATACTCAACTGTGTTCTGTTTCAAGAGATAAAACAGTAGAGAAAAAGTTTAAAACATATTTAAACTCCATCCACCTTTTACTTTAATTAAAAAATTAATACAAGTAATCTAAGAATTTGAGTACAAAAATCACCATAGTTGTAAGGAACCCCATGATTTAACATCTTCACTTATCACAGCAATAATTAGTATCAGTTTATTAGATACTACCACAATGTTTATGAAGTGAGATTAATCTCAGCAAACCAGTTTATTTAATAAGCCTTCAACAAAAAATTAAAAAAAAATAAGTAAAAGCAAATCCTATGATCATTCAACTCAATCGTGTATTATATTGTAGGTTTCTATTACTATAAGCCTGACCAATGTTTCCATATTGGTTGTTTGAGCTGACACAGAGCTTTAGGATGTGTGTCCAGTTCAAGAAATACTACAGTAAATAACAAAGCTGGATACAGATTATGGAATAATAAAGTCATAATTGAGAAAAGAAGATACAATCTGGCGATAGACAGCACAAACAAAACCAACGGCGAACATACTAGTTGAATAATCAATTCATACTGTTAGCTGCCATGAAAACCCTATGCCTTATTTGCTCATGCCTTCCCACCTTCCCTGATTCTTATATTAGATTATTGTTCCAGAGTCAGTAATTAGTATTTGAGAGTCATGATAAGGTAGTGAGCAAAACTACCATACTAAAAAGATGCCAAATCAAACTCAAATGTACGGTAGCAGGTAAGAATGGACCTTCAAGCATGCAAATATTGCCATAGTCAACCAGTGAAAAAGGGGTGTAGGCAGGTAGCATTACAAGAAACAAAAGTGCTTGTTTTTGTTGAGAGACTTACCAATCTAGTGTATGAAGCATGTCAAAGGGATGGAACCCTCCAAACACTGAAAGGATGGTGATATACTCACTAAAAAGATTCGTATTGACTGACATAAATGATCTCCTAGAAACACTGAGCATAATTTTTCAGAATGGTCAAATGATGAACTCCTAATTTAGGGTAAAATATCATTCATGCCAAGGGTATTTTTACACAAACCTAGAATGTCATCTTCTATACAAGGATATCAGAAAAGAAACCGATTATGTGATCGGAAATTACTGAGACCAGGATATGTTTATGCATGTAATCTTGTTCTTCTCGACAAGCAAATATTTAAAAAGAAAAAAAAAAGTAGGAAACAAAGGAATTATGGTGAAGTTTTTGTTATCATTGCTTTGTTATTAATATGCACAACATTGATATAATCTACACCCATTCCTTGATGTTCATTAAATAAAGAAAATAAAAATGATCTGTGTGAAATATGGAACATAAGAAAATAAAAATGATCTGTGTGAAATATGGAACATACAAAACCTAATAGTTTATTCAGAGCTGCAAACAGCTAAATTAGTATGTTAAAATAAGAATTTCTAAGAACTAGCATAATCAATTGGAGCTTAAACATTAAGCTTAATACAACGTAGACCTTGAGTCCCTGAGCACTAATTGAAGGAATATCCTAAGCTTCAAACACTTAAAGTCAATCTCTGCAACAAAAAGAACTTCCCTATAAAAATAAAAAAATAAAAAAATAAAAAATAAAAAAAGAGTTTGTCATAAATGAAACCCCCAAAACCACCTGATCAATATCAGACAACCTCAAGAGACATAAATTTGATCTCAATAACTTGAGAGAAATACACAGATCATTAAAACCCAGACATTATATCTAGGAAATAGAATTTACGTTCAAACTAATACACATGTGGCAAACCCACATCATGAATTTATCACAATCCATAAATTTAAAGGCTTCCTTTTTTTTTCCCCTTTTTTGTCCAGACACAAAATTTGTTATTGTGAACATACATACCATAAATACAAGCACAAAACAAAAATAAGATTAAAAGAAGTAAGAACACAAAATACAAATCCCAGCAAAACAAAATTAAAAACAGTCACTACCATCTATGGAGCACTTGTGTATACCTATCTTTAAGCCACCGGAAGCTCTTCCTAAAAGTCCCTTTGACTTTTCCTTCCACACTGTACATTTTGTAGCTAGCCACCCTCTTTTTCCTCTGAAACTCCGGGTCAGCAAAGCTCCAATTCTTGAAAGAAGAAGAAGACCCAGAAACACTTTTACCTTTCTTTAACTTAAAATCCTTTGCGTTAAATTTGTAGTTAAAATCGTTGTTGTTTTTATTGGTTCTATAATCGAAATTCGACATCTGAGACTGTGCATAAGAAGCACTGTAGCACCGGAGATCATAAGAAGCAGGAGGTTTCGATGACGGCGGAAGAAGTGGCGGAGGTTGACCATAGTATCCGGTGTCCATTTGATGATGATTCATCATTCCAGGGCCATAAGATTTTGATCTGTTATAATAATCTTCCATATTCTGGATGGAGGAGAGAGAGAGAGAGAGAATTGGATGGAAATGGGTTGTATATTGTTGATGGTCGTTAAGCCATATCGATGAGAAAAGAACAAAGAATAATGGAGATGTTGGGGTGGGGGCGGGGGTGGGGTCCCATAAAAGAAAGCAAGCAGTTGAGGTTGGCTTCCGGTTTTTTAAAAAGTTTAATTTTAGCTTTCAGGGTAACCGAGTGTGAATTGATCCCGGTCTATATATAGCGTATTTTACGGGGAAATCATATAGTACACGTAAAATATTTGAATTTCATGCATTTTTACATCAACATTTGCATTGACTAGTCAGCTACAAGACTTACGCACTTGTTTGTTTGTTTGTTACACTTTCCATCGACCTTTATAATTATTAACAAAACAATTATAGCACGCCAGCATTCAGACATTTTGAAAAATAACTCTACTTTTTCCAATAACTCCTGCTTCCCCCTCTTTTCACGGCTAAAATGTTCATGAAATGATGAATCTTTTGAATGCAATGTCAAATCTTCATGATAATAGAATCATTAGTTATTATTCGGTTTGATTTCTGAGATGGAAAGGGGGTTGATCAACCGTATCAGTCTTTTGTAACAGATTAAGATTAAGCTAGTACAAGAAAGACTGTCTGACAGTAAGCTTAGGATTAATCATGTCCTGTTCGAAACCAATATTGTCCAGTAATAATAGATTAGGTCTCATCTTTGGTAATAATAATAATAAGAAACTCGAAGCCTCATGCTTTTAAGGAGGATACCAATCCAAAATCAATACGACTCCTCAAGGCTGCTGTGTGGTGCTGCTGAAAATTCAGGTAGACCTACCTTCTCTATCACTATCACAGCATAATTCAATGACCCAGACTCTCTAGGGTATGACTGAAAATTCAATTAGACCTACATCCTCTATCACTATCGCAGCCATTATTAATGACACAGACTAAGTTATTCTTCAAATTTTTTCTTCTTTAATATTTTTCACAAGAGGGCTTTGAAGATGTTAATGTAAACTTTTAATCAATAAAACGAGAAAAAAAAAATGATGAACTAGACCAGCACCTCACCTCAGCTGCATTTAGTATGACCCTTCCATCACCATTCCTTAACACGAAACCAATCCAAGGCAGTTTCCTAAATTTACAACTCTCTTATCACAGGGAGGCTCGCACAATCAAATTAAAAAAAAAATTATGCATCATATTATTGGTCAAGTAACATTAAGCAAAATAATAATAATAATAATAATAATAATAAATAAATAAATAAACAAATAATAAAATCAAATTTCGTCTGCAACGGGCCAATGAAGAACTTCAGAATACAAAATGCTCTACATCATTACAACGGCCACAGGTAAGGCTTTCAATAAAGAAATTATAGCCCATTCGATAAAAGCAAATAAGCTCGTGCATGCACATGTACAATATAAGCACAGAGAAATTAAGCTTTATATAAATTAGCTAATGTAAGCACAAAACCAAGTTCAATTATCTGAAATAAGCAATAATCGATAAAAGTCGAGTATCCTAAGATAAATAAACTAGCCATGTTCCAACTCTACATAATGACCCCTCACACAAAAACAAAAATATAAATATAACCGTTAAACACATAATTTTATCCAAAACTACAACAGGTGCAACAAAACTTAAAACAACCGATCTCTAAAACAAATGGGAACAGGATCCCACCCAAAATGCAGCCACTGTGGCAATTTAAAGCGAAAGCACACCCCAGACCTACAAGAAAATAACATAATCACTAAATTTCAAACATTAAAGCCATTTACCTTACCACTCCAAAACCGCTTCAAAGAAGATCAGCCACATTTGCAGGCAGCTCCTCAATTACTACATTGTAGAACTTCTGGATGTCAAACAGCATCCTTTCATCATCCCTGGTCACAAAATTGATGGCAACACCTTTTCTCCCAAACCGTCCACTACGACCAATCCTATGAAGATAGTTCTCTGGCTGTGTTGGAAGATCATAATTGATCACAAGGGAGACTTGCTGGACATCAATACCACGGGCCAAGAGATCTGTAGTGATGAGCACACGAGAGGAACCAGAACGGAATTCACGCATGATAATGTCTCTTGTGTTTTGGTCCATGTCTCCATGGGTGGCCGAGACTGTGTGATCACGGCCGCGCATCTTGTCTGTAAGCCAATCTACCTTACGCCGGGTGTTCACGAAGATGACACTCTGGGTGATTGCCAAAGTCTCGTACAGATCACAGAGTGTCTCCAGCTTCCATTCCTCCTTTTCAACATTGACATGAAATTGTTTGATACCCTCGAGTGTAAGCTCATCACGCTTCACCAAAATTCTCACAGGCTTATTCATGAACTTCCTTGTTATCTCAAGGGCCTCTGGTGGCATTGTGGCAGAGAAAACCCCAACCTGAATCTTTGGTGGCAGCAATTGGAAAATATCATAGATCTGACACAGAAAAAAGGAAAAGATAAAAGAGCAACTCTATTTGTTAGAACTCAAAATATGTAAACAACTGCAACTGGAAAATATCATAGATCTGAAAAAGAAGAAAATAATAACAGAGCAACTCTATTTGTTAGCATAAAGAAAACAACTAAAAGCAAGCACATATGTGTATGCAGATCTAAGAACACAGTAGCTGCCATCCAGCTTGACAGCATCATGCTCACAACATATTATAAAAAAAAAATAGATACAGATTCATGTAAAGTGCCCCCACACCTACCAAAAACTAAACTGCATTATCTAACATATCTTTGTCTGCTGTAAACAAAAAAGATCCTCACTATCTGCTATAGCCAGATACACATCTTACAACAACCTACTTTCTAGAACAAAATCACTTCTCCCTCCACTGCCCCCAACCACAAAATGTGAAAAGCATAAAAGAATACAAACAATGCATAAAAATTAAAAGTAGGAAGACCTGATCCTTGAAACCTCGTGAGAGCATTTCATCGGCTTCATCCAACACAAACATCCTGATGTTATCAGGGCGAAGAGATTGTCTCCGCAACATGTCAAAAACACGACCAGGTGTACCAACAACAACATGAACTCCACTTGAAAGAATGCGTTGATCTTCACGGACACTAGTTCCACCAACACAAGCATGTACTTTGACACCAAGATAGTCACCTAGTGCTCGCATGACCTTCTCAATCTGTTGTGCCAGTTCCCTAGTTGGAGCAAGAACCAAGGCCTGGCATTCAACGAACTCATAATCAAGCTGTTGCAAAATTCCAGAGCAAAAGGTTGCAGTTTTTCCAGTTCCAGACTGTGCTTGCTGAATTACATCAAGTCCCTTGCAGAATGGAACAATCCCTCTTTGCTGAATTGCAGAAGGCTTCTCAAAACCTTGAAACATTTATATCAAAGCATCAGCCTTTACATAAACCAAAAGGCAACTTTCATGATCTGGCTAATTGCACACATCATATCAGAAAAATTCTAGTAGAAAATTAGATTATCATGACTGGCTTACCATATGCATAAATGCCCCTAAGAAGATTCTCTTGCAATCCCATGGCATCAAAAGTTTCATAAACTTCATCATATGATGTGAAGAAATCTTGTCCATCAGCTCCAAGTCTACTCACATCCATTCATCAATTATTTGAAAGTTAGATCATTAACAATCAATAAACACTGAATGCAAAAATTACTAAAATTGTGCCAGCTGAATAATTATATAACTACAAACAAACAAAGAACATTACATGTTAGCATCAAAACATATGTAAAGAGGTCTAGAAAGATCCAAGAAAATGGAAACTTACAATTCATTCATTTTAGAATCATATTGGCGAGTATCAAACTGGGATCCTTCCGGTGCCAAACTAGCCATGACTGGGACAAATAAACAACACACTCTTAACTGTTACACGTTTCATGAAAGTATAATAACTTTAATTACAAAAATAATCATAATCAAAATGTAAATTGATGAGCCAGAATTCCATTCAAAGGAAGCTGCAATGATCTACTAATTTGATTTAAGCTGGAAAAGCTACTAAGAAGAGTTCAATTCTCTTATACTTAAGAGTACTGAAAATATGTGAAGAAGATGCAACAAAGACCACGGAATTCTCACAGAAACCTCTGAAAGATTTACAGAGAAAAATAAGCTATTCGCACACTATACCTGGTGAATAAAGTGCAAGTTTCATAATTCTTAATCAAACAGCAAAACATATAACATATATCCATATCTATCATACAGTCTCAGCTAATACATATAATAAATCCTCTGGTTCTTCGAATACTACAACCCAAAACACCAATTGTCAAAACAAGCATCACTGCAGTCATTATAATCTCGCAACCTGGTGTCGTCACTGTCAGTGATACAAACACAACCAACAACCATAACCAAATTGAATACCACAGCATCTTACAAAAAATACCCAAAACTTATATTGTCCCATCAATTCCATAGGCATATCGTGCAAGTAAACAAGACCTAGTCAGCAAACCAAAAAACCGCAGATGATGAAAGTCTACGAAGATCTTTAATAAAATCAAATCTTAAAATACTACACAAAACTCAGGGTCAAACAATAAATTTAAATCAAGCTAAAAAACTGTAAAAGTAACCAACAAGTTTGCATTACTTCTATAAACATCACAAATTGAGAAGTAAAGACTACTTAACTGATGCAAAATACGATGTCAGTTTAAGTATTAATATCTTTAACATAGAAAGATGAAACATTTAAATACTGATCTGATAGGCTGATACTATTATGCTAAGCACTTAAATCATCAAAAAAGGTCGATAAACAAGTAAATATGGACGGTAATCGAACCTGATGGTGATGATGATGACGGCGATGAACGAAGTAAGTTTGTCTTATTTTAGGGTTAGAGTTTTCCCCGAACTCCTCGGATCTCTGAGATTATTTGTTTGGAGGAGTTCAAGGAGCAGTCTGGATAGGGATGCTAAGTAAAGAGAGACTACGATCGACGATCGCGAGGGATTTCGATGCCTTGCTTTTTTGTTTTACGGTTTTCCCTTTTTACCCCTTCGTGCTTTCCTTCTATCGACGACATCGTTTCGTTGAAATGGACCGACTGGTAACAACTTAACATCGTTCAATTTTCTCTGAGTATATATACTTACTAATAATTGTTCTGTTAACAGAAGATAATTGAGTAATTTTACAATTATTAAATACACTAATTAAATAAATAATTATATCGTGTTTATAATAAAAATTTATTTAAAAATATTTAAAACATTATATTGTTATTTTGTATGTATAAGATTTTAAAATATAGAAGTATTATTGGAGTTTTAATATTATTCATATATTAAAATAAATTTAATTTATATTTTGCAACATATTTTATATAATCATTTTATTTTACTGGTATATAAATTTAAAAATAATGATATAGAATTATAATAATTATTTTACATAAAAATAAATTTGTTTATGTTTAATTTTTAAATGATAAAACCTGTTCTGTTCAAAACGTGACGTTTCTTTCAAGTGTACCGACCACACTTTAATCCTACTACCAAAAGTATTTGAAGTCTATATTCTTAATCTTTAAGGAAATGGAAACCGAAACGGAAAGTGAAAAAAATAAAAATTCTATCTCGTGGGAGTAGTATAGAGTGTATATAATATATACACGTTAGCGGTTATAGCTCCTTACTATTAGCTTCAACGACTACTGTCCAGAACAAAAGATCTCTGTTTCAGTCAGATCCGGTTAACATTCTCTGATACATTCTCGTATTCATCGAATTTACAACATCAACGAAAACGACGTGACAGGTTTTTTTCTTCTGTTACAGTTCGTTTTGCCTTCGAATTGATCCTTGCTTCCTTAATCTCTGCTACGTGTTCAGTTTTGTTTAATTCATAATGCTTGTTTTATACGATAATGGGCTTGTGGTTTTTTAGCGTTTGCTTCATCTCTGATCAGTGTGTTTCGCTTGGGTTGGATTGTATTAAGTTCTAATTTAGGACCGGTTAGATTGGTTTTTGAGATGAATTCTGTTTGTGTATGTCAGACAATTCCTGAGGAAATTCTGGGATTGTTTTTCTCGGTTTTGATTGAACATTGATTATTCTTCTTTTTGATTAAAGAAAGAAAAATTTTGTTTTTGTTTTAATTAATTATATATTCTGTTGCATCCATGAATATTGAATGGAGAAAGGGATCTTTTTGAGTGCGAAGAGAATGGTTCATACTTTTCGAAAAATTCACAAAGTCAATGTATGGGAAAGAATTCTTGCTAACAGATTTTTTACTATTCTTTGTGTATAGACAATATGTGTGATATCTGAATTTATGCAAATCTTATGTCTGTTTGCTTATGATTTATTTTTTCTTCATGCTCCCTTTTTTTTTTTTTCTTGTCTTGGTGGTTGTAGTCATGGCTGGAATAGTACCTGAAGCATCGGGGTTTGATGCTCGTACGTTTGACAGCAGTATGAACAACTTGTAAGATTTCAGTCTACCAGTAATTTTCTGAATTTAGATTTTTATTAACTTTCATCCTCTAAAATTTATTTTGGCTGCTTATTATAGGCTGTCAGTAGATGGACAAGATTTTTTTGTTTCCTATGATGAAGTTTATGATAGCTTTGACAGTATGGGTTTAAAAGAGAACCTCCTGCGAGGCATCTATGCATATGGTAATGCTATCTATATGTTTCTATATAACAATGTCGTTTAAGTTATTCAATATATGCTTACGATTGTAAGTTATTCGATATCTATTTGTAGGCTTTGAGAAGCCATCTGCTATCAACATACTTTTATATTTGCTCTTTAAATCTAAGTTATTCGATATCTATTTGTAGGCTTTGAGAAACCATCTGCTATTCAACAAAGGGGCATCGTGCCATTCTGCAAAGGTTTGGATGTAATTCAGCAAGCACAGTCAGGTACCGGTAAAACAGCAACATTCTGCTCGGGAATTTTGCAGCAGCTGGATTATGATATACTGCAATGCCAGTCTTTGGTTCTTGCTCCTACTAGAGAGCTTGCACAACAGATTGAGAAAGTCATGCGGGCCCTTGGTGATTACTTGGGGGTTAAGGTTCATGCTTGTGTTGGTGGAACTAGTGTTCGTGAAGATCAACGAATCCTTTCTGCTGGAGTACATGTTGTTGTTGGTACTCCCGGTCGGGTTTTTGACATGTTGCGAAGACAGTCTCTTCACCCAGACTTCATTAGAATGTTTGTTTTGGATGAGGCGGATGAAATGCTTTCTAGAGGTTTCAAGGATCAGGTAAATCTCTTGGCCCTTGTTACAATTTTTTTTAGCATTCACTCCCTGTTGCCTGCTTCGATATGATTATAAGAGAATATATTAGAAGATAGAAGTGACTTAAACTCTAAATATTTGTGCACGCCCATTGGTATGGTCCTAATCCATGTTTCACATTGGATGACCACGCATCCATCATCTAAATAAAATGTGTAGTCATATATGTTTATACGAGTTATATATTGATGTTAATATTGATATTGTTGTTCCAGATCTATGATATTTTCCAGCATTTACCTGCACAAATTCAGGTTGGCGTCTTTTCTGCCACAATGCCACCTGAGGCGCTTGAAATTACACGAAAATTTATGAATAAACCAGTAAGGATCCTGGTAAAGCGTGATGAGCTCACTCTTGAGGGTATTAAGCAATTTTATGTGAATGTTAATAAAGAGGAGTGGAAACTTGACACTCTATGTGACCTTTACGAAACCTTGGCAATAACTCAGAGTGTGATCTTTGTGAACACCCGACGCAAAGTTGATTGGCTTACTGACCAGATGCGTAGTCGTGACCACACAGTATCTGCCACCCATGGAGACATGGACCAAAATTCAAGAGATATTATTATGCGGGAATTTCGTTCCGGATCTTCTCGTGTGCTCATCACCACAGATCTCTTAGCCCGAGGAATTGATGTTCAGCAGGTTTCCCTTGTTATCAACTATGACTTGCCAACTCAACCAGAGAACTATCTCCACAGGATTGGGCGAAGTGGACGATTTGGAAGGAAAGGTGTAGCTATCAACTTTGTGACACGCGACGATGATCGGATGCTTACAGACATTCAGAGATTCTACAATGTGGTGATTGAGGAGCTTCCCGCCAATGTTGCTGATTTAATCTGATGATAGAGTTGAGAGCTTCATTTGCTTGCTTCTGTTATAGTTTTGTCTGAAGGATGGTAATCTTGGTTATTATTTTATTATTTTTACTGTCATTTGTCTGTTTTCTTTCTGGTATCTTGAATGCTCTTCCGAGGTTCAACAAATTTTGTAGTGGGATAGGTCAAGTTTATTAATTTGAATTTGTTCATTCTTTATCTTTGGAGTTTCTGGTTGCTTCCTGATTGTTATTTTACAAAATTTACCTGAACTTGTCACACCAGGTTGGTTTTAGCTGAATGTGCTGTTAGGTTGCTCCCCTTGTTATTTATATAAGTTGGTCTTATAAATCTCGGGTTTGAGGTCGATGCTGATCGACACTGTGCTCTAGGCCTTAGCCTTGGCCCGTTCATAGTGATCTGCTACAGGCCTTGTTAAAAGCAAGCTTGAGACATATTTGTTGTGCTGGGCTAAACTCAAATGAGTTTTACCCTCGTATGCCCTACAAAATTCAGCCGCAAGCTTGTTTTAAAATGAGTCGGGTTGAATAATTAAACAACATTGAGTCTCACCCAATAAATTCAATTACAAATTCATAAAGGATAAACTACTTTTTCTCCTTTTTTTTTGTTGTTTATTACTTTTTTACTTTTTTTAAATTACTTACTTTTCAGTTCTGTCTTCATAAATTATAAGATAAGATTTGGTTTAATCTTCATAAATCAAAAGATAAGATTTGTTTAATTTAATTCTAAAGACTAATAAAATATTACGCTAAAAAATAAAGAAAAAAGAAAGGTAGTTTACCCATTAATAAACCTTAGAAAACAAATTTCGAATTAAAATAAAACTTGGCATAATAATCAGTAATCCTCTTATTAAAATCACAATTATGTCAAATTTCAGGGTATGGAGATAGTTGTTACCTTTCTACTTAATTTTTAAATATTTATAACTATTTTTTTTTTAAAATTTCAATCACTTAAGTTCCATCATCAAGACTTTTGATTTTAATTACTAAAGTTCCGTCACCAAAGCTTCATCTCCGTTCAATTTTGTTTAGATAACATTAAATAAAATGTGAAAGAAAACAAATTAATTTATATTAACGAAACAAACAAACAAACAAAAAACTGAAAAAATGGAAAAGTAAAAATAAAAAATAAAAAATAATTTATTGTTATGTGAGGTAAGACATGATTTTTAGCAAAATTATGTCATTATATGTAAAGTGATTAAATAGTGTGTGTTTTTTTTAATGTGTGCTTTAACCCTTCAATCTAATTATATGTTATAAACATTAGGGTTTTTTCAACTCTATTTCTTTTAATTTTACTTCATATTTTAAGTAATTGAATTTTGATAAGTAAATAAAATTTAGGTATTTATAAATACTGATAATATTCAATATCGATCTATGGAGATATTATTCCTATTCCTATTGACCTCTAGTTCAAAAGTCAAGCACCAAGGTCACATATAAATGGAGATGAGCTGGGTCATCTACAAATACCCACTTGAAAAAAAAATTAATTAGACGCATTTTACTGTTGATGTAGCGAGACAGACTAATACTATTTTGACTAGCTTACCTCATCTGATCTTTCTGTACAAATGCTTGCTAAATTCGAAATGATTGGATGCAAACTGATTGAAAACACAAAGTAAAATTCATGTTTGTCTCAATATCTATCACTTCCATCCATAAAGATTGAGATAGAATTTTATCATTAGTCTATCCTACCGCTAACAATTGATACGGATCCACCTAAAACTTTTTCTTCCATGCATGAACAAAGAATAGATTTCAAGAAACTCGGATTTCCCATTTCTTGCAATGCATGAAATTGTGCTTGTTAATTGTAATGTGGTCTACCTTTCGAAAAGAAAAGATAAAAAGAAAATTATGATCTGTTGGTCCATGTCCACCCATGTCGAATCTTCTTTGGAAACCATACAGAAACAATATTATATGAAAAAAAGAAAAAAAAAAAAATCAATATGTTGATTAACAACCAGCCGCCCAGAAGCACTAGCAGCCGCATGAAACCGATATTGCATGGGTATGGTCCAATGGATTCATCCCTCACTACCAAAGTTATAATAAATATATATATCGTGAGAAGAATGGGATGGAAGCACATGAGATCACAGGACTTGCATTCAGACGACTGAAACAGAAATGAATCCATCATCACTCATCAATATCCTTCCTTCCATGTTGGAATATGATTTTAAATTTCATAAATTGAATCCCAAACTTTCACAAACTTTCATTATTTTCCATGTGTTTTAAGTTTAACAATGTTTATATCCCTCACTATTAATTTAATTATGTTTCACTTTATTAGTTTTATTGTTTCGATCAACATCATTTTAATATTCTGATCAAATCCACTAAAACAAGCAGAAAAGCAGCCTCTTTTGCCCTCAAATAGTGTAGGTAGTTGAAAAAATGACATATTTAATGCTGTTAATTTTGATGCAATAAAGATTTACTGGTGTAAAGTGCAAATTGTAATTACAATGTATTAAGTAATAAAAAAATAATTCTTTATTTTTCTCACTTTGTTTTTCATACTTTTCTCTTTCTTTCTCTTGTGTTTCTTTAATTCTCCATGCTTCTCCCCTTTATCATTCCCTTTTTTACCTCTCTTTTTTCTCTACTCCTATTATATTTTGGTGTCAAGCTGCAGCCAACTTTCCCGCAGTCTTGAGTGAACACATGTCATGGAAATTTCCACTCATTTTATTAGGGTTTACTTCAATTAGTATCTACTCCAACAAAGGGACCTGCACACACCGGTTTCATCAGTCTGAACCTCGTTGGTTATTACCAACTTGACTATACGTTGAATCAAGAGTTGATTGGTGATAAATTGGTAAAACGAGTAATTCTTGAAAATTAAAGGCTGTTGAGAACAAAGAAATTGTTGATGTTGCTCCAAAATTTATATATATTTATTATATTCCAAATTTCTGAATATATTGTAGTTTTGAAGGCATTTTGATCTTTTCACATTGCTAATGGTATATTAGTTTGTAAGAATATATCATTGTAGTTACTAAAGTGAAGTAAAAAGCATCAAGTTTAAGAGTTTATTTTAGTAATTGCTCTCTACTATTAGATGAAATTAATGAAGTGAGTTTTAGGGATTAAAGTGAAATAAAAATGAAGTGCTAAAGATGTTTGTAGCCCATGCCAAACTAGTCCAACAAAATGATATTCCGTAAAACATGAGGGATCAAATTGAAAGTTCCTTTTCTTGATTATTATATTTCGGAAGAGATAACACAAAGGCAATGCTGTGAACTCCAACCACAAAGTATGGAGTTGAATGGACCACAATCAATTGACTTGAAAGCTTTGTTGATAGAGGCCATTGAGGGGAACAAGTTATGATAAGCAATACAAAATTATGGTTGGGATGCAGCCAACAAGCATAAAATAAAATCTAACTAACCCTAGGATGACACTTTGTAACCCTAGAATTCTTCCACGTTTCTGAAGATTTTTGCCGACAGTAGTGTTATGAGGATAGGATTAGAACGTGCCAGACCTCTCTCTTTTACATTCCCATGCCAAAAAAAGTTGGTGTTAGGGGGAAGAAGATGCTTATCATCATAATTCAAGATGCAAGTTGTTTGCTACCTTTTCCTTTTGAATTTTGATTTTCTTTTCTTTCAAAGAAAAAAAAACGAAAGTAAATTGTCTTGTTTTGTTTCAATTCTGCTATTATGTTGGCCAATAATTATCATATTTAGGTAAACAATACCCTCATTTCCCACTCCCCGAAAAGGGAAAGTCCTAGTTTATCATAAAATATTGCCACTTCCGAAATCGGAAAAGTTTAATGTTAGATGCTTTCTTTCCTTTTTATTTTCTTTCTATCACTTAAGCATCAGTTCATTTGATCTAAGTGATTATGAGATATAGCTTAACTAGATAGGGTCGAACGGTTTGAATTTAGAGCATGTAAGGGAATACCTTGCTAGCTTTTTTGGATTAAGTTGATCTGTTTTTTGTGGATGTTCATTACTCGTACAGATTAAGTTTGCAAATCAAATCACTAAATCCACTTAAAATCTGTTCTGAGTTTCTGGTTCTAAGTGTTTTGGGTTGATTTCTACAAATACAGACGATTTAAATGGCTCAAATTTCAGTTTAATTACAGAATTATCAACCACCAAGTCTAGTGGCTTTGTTTATTTATGGAAAAAGAGGACACAGTCAGCAACAAAGCATTCATCATCCTAATTAAGGTTTTGGTTTATTAATACTGTATTGATTAATCTTTTGATGTGTTTGTTGCATCTTGCATGCATGATTATAATTTGTAATACATGAAATTACTATATAATTAACCATTTTAAATGATGGGGTAAGTGTAGTTGTACCTTTATGCAAGTATCAATTCTCCTCGCAATTATACTACTCAATAAGAATGTAGAAAAGGCATGACGTCCCGCAAACCACGCATTTAAAGGGATTGGTTGGAACACTTGTCAATGATTCTTTAAGTTGCATTATAACCTAATAATTAATTAAGAAATATAAAGCATATATACTTTAAGTTGCTTTAGCGCCGCATTAGATCTTTTGGGTGGCCATGCATAAGCATTCACGGGACTGTGTTGAACTTTCATTGGTTCATGGCTTCATTATGATCATTTCAATAGTAACAATTCTTATTTTGCTTTGCCTTTTTCCAAAGGTAAGGGACCATCCAATTCTTTCCCATTCCATCATTTTTTTAATCAATAGGGTTTGAACAGTTTCAGTTGATAATTGGTACAAAACATTTGGTATCTTAGGTAAGTTTCTTGCAAGGGATACATTCCATTTTGTCACTGCAATTCATAGAAAGTATGCATACCCATTTCAAGTAATCCTACGGCTAAATAACCAAATTAAAGTGAGCATTCAAAGTCACATTTAATATCGTTACCACAGTTATATTAGAAAAATAGTACCAGTAGGAGCCAGTAAAATTTTTTAAATTCCTTTAGGTTATAACATATAAGTTCTAATATTAAAAAGAAATTGTATTGTTGTAACTTTTAATACACATGCATTCATTGCCTTTAATATGTTTTGATCAATCCGTCACAATTCTTATGTAATGATTGTAATCACTGTCTTTGGCAGTAAAGACATCCATGCACATACATAAATTACCCAAAATTTTACTTTTCCGAGGAATGCAACTCACCAAATATACGTAGGATTAATTTTTTATATAAAATTTAATCTATCCAATTTTCATTGCAAGCCCTAAATGTACCATAGTCCTGTACTAATTACGAATTCAGCTGAAGAAAATACTTGTTATTACATGAATATCGGAAAACATGGTATAAATTAATAAAGAGAGCAAAGCTAAGTCAAATTATTACGCATCTATCAGTCAAAAACCTTGAAAAGCAAGAGAAGCAATTGAATATGGATGAGAAAATTATAGGATTTAGAGATGAGGTGATGAAGAAGAAAGCGCGAGCATTGGGGAGAAAGGAAGGTAGATTAGACAGAACGACGCAGGTTTAGAATTACTACACGCATTGGTAACAGTCATTTTAATAAAGGAACTCAGTCTACTGGGGAAGTTAAGTGATCAAAAGATAAGGTCTTTAATAATTTCTCCTTTCTCTTTGATAGTAATTTTAAAATATTTGGGAATGACCAATAAGAGATAAACCCACATTTATTCCATATCTGATGCTTCTGTCCTCATTTTCGTTCTATATAAAATCCCAACTGGCCTTCAACTTCTTCACACAACAACAAAACAAAAACATAGCAATGTTCCATTTCAATGGAACAGAAGTACAAAAACAGAAACAAAATGGTTTCTGTTTTTTTAATCTAATTTGGTACAAGTAGCTGCTTCGGTCTTAAAATAGTTTAAGGGTAAGAGGAGGTGACAGAAGAGAGTGAGCACACATGGTATTTTCTCGCATGATTGATCATGCTTGAAGCTCTGTGTGCTCACTCTCTATCTGTCACCCCGCTCACTATTTTTCTTTCTCTCAGTTTGTATATATCTTCATATCATGCATGAATTTTCTAGCTGTGTCTCAGTGTGTGTAGTTTTCTGTAAATTTGCAATTGGGCGATGTGAATCTTCATCATATAGGCATGAGTTTTGCCGTGTGTTTGTGCATCTCTGTTACAGTGCATAAACATCAGTACTGCTCGATGGAATTGATAGCCTTTAGACCAAATCAGTAACTTTCAAATTGTTTCCTTTTAGCATTTTATACTGTATTTTGAAACTATTTTTTCGAACTGGGGAACAATTATTTGTTTTCCTCCTTACATATTAATAACCAAAACACATACTAGATTATTGTACGGCGAAAGGTTACCCTTTTTTCTTCTGGTCTTGTAAGGAAAAGGTAGTAGTAATCGTATATATATCTGTCAGGATCTCTCAGGAGTTGTCACTCATCGTAGACATCTGAATCTTCTTATTGGTCTCGTACTCGTCAAATTATAAAGCTGCAACTATGAGGAACCAAGTACTGTGTGTGAAGTAACCCATTAATACTAATGACAGCTGAGCAGTAATTGTGTACCCTAGAGGAAATTAAAATCTAGGGCTATGCATATATCTCACAACAAAATTAATGCCAACTATTGCGTCTTATGATGGGAGTGAAGTTGAATATTTGTCTGGTTTTTATTGTATTATTATTCTTGATGTTGTTAACTGGATCTGATTGAATTTTTTCAATTATTCTATGATATAGTTTAACATTTTCTAGTCCTGATCTACCGAGGATTAAGTTTCTTGTGTATGTATTTCACATTTTTCAATTTAAGACCAGGCCTTGTAATAGAGGCTCTTGTGAATTGTGATTAAATTGAATACAGTTTGATTAATACATCAAACTTTGTAGCATGTCTTCCCTCTAACCCTTCATTTTTTATCTTTATTTTCTGTTTCTTTTTACCAATTAAGTAGGTGTACGATGGTTTTGAGGTGTTTACCAGATTAAATTCTTCATTCACAAACAATCCAATTGTTTTGCTTTTTGAGTTTCTTATGCTATGTTAAAGCTTTTTTTCCATCTGTTTCAGCTAGTGTTTTCTATGAAGGCATGTTTCAGTGAGTTAAGATCAAAGTAATTGTTGGATTGTTCCATACCTAGCTGTTGATTTCTTAATTAGATTTTCTTAGGTTTTACTTGTTTCATTTGATAAAATCTCTTAATTAGGTATTTTAAGAGATCTAAGTTTCACCGCACAATCGAATTATTTTCTCCTAATTAAAAAAGATTTGTGTTACATTGCTGATCATGGTTTTGCTTAGACTAGAGCTTTTAAGTATTTGCTGAACTATGAATGAAGTTCCAAGAAAATTAAAAGATAAGTTCCCTACAAAAGCACAAAACTTTTAGTCAATAATGTTTTCTCTTTCATTATTTGTTTGATTTGATGGGTTTTTTCTTTAGATTTGGAGACTTTCTTTTTCAGATTTGGAAATTTTGAGCCACCATCTCAGCAGAATTTATTACAAAATTAAACAAAGGGATGATCTCATGTAGTAGAATAATCTTAAAGGAACTACAGTCTGCAAGCATAATTTTGAAGAAACTACAAACAAATGTCCCTAATGATCAAGGTTATGCACTTCACATATAACAGTGTTGTAAAATATTTTTGAGAATGATAGTTCCAAATGGAATTTTATTTTTACATTTTTTAGGAAAAGAGAGTGAGGGCACATTCTGCCTTTGCTTTATATTTTACAAAAAAGTTGTAAAACTGATCCTCCTCTGTAATATTTGTTTGGGATAAGTGGTGAAGGAATGTCAGATCAATTATTCTTTGGCCAACATAAAAAAAATGGCATACATCGCTTGACTGAGTCAAACATATTTACAAGTATATGAATTAATAATGACTGATATCATATATATATATATATAATTTATTAAATTTAATAAAATGTATGGATAATAAAATATATATATTGCCAGTATTAATTAACCAACAACAAATGGTTTTATGGGATAAATAAATTGCAAAAATTACCAATCTTTAATTGTATAATGACAATAGACTTGTACATGGAAGTCATGAAGTTGAGTGTGTATATGCACAAATCTTTACATTATTGGTAGATTATTGAATTGATAATTGAGATTATATATATATATATATATATATATATATATGTGTGTGTGTGTGTACATATATATGTATATGTTTGTGTGTGTGTATATGTGTGTAAATATTATAATAAATTATTTTATAGTTTATAACGATGAATTGAGTTTAGGCTACGTGATTTGGTAATGGATTGAGTTTGTAATATATGGTTTAGACGTACGTCTCGGATATTTTGAATTATCCCGAAAAAATATTATAATAAATTAAATATTTATTAATTATAATAGAGGCAAGGATAACTCTCTCACTTTATATGATAATGGCTCCTAATTTTGTAAATGGTGTGTATATAAAATTTTCTTATTATTGGAGTAATCCCGTCTTTAACATGAGCACATGAACAAAATTTTAATAGTATTTATTTAAATTCCCGTTTCTAATAAATACTCTTTGTAATATGGGTTTAATTAAAAATTAATTCCTGAACTTCTTACTAATTAAAAGTTTAAGCTAACTATCCTATCTTTTAAAAGATATTTATACATAATATTTTTAAATAATTTAATTAATTATAAGATCTACGTACATGATTCATTTATCTTTAGCTCATAGTCCTTGAAGTTGATTGCAATGACACAAATTAAGTTAAAAGATGAATGAAAATTTAAAGGTTCTTGATAATTTTTGTCCAAGTTTAACTCAAATCTTATTATAATTTAAATTTTAATCGTAATTCTTCAAGAGCATTTTGGATCCATGTCGACAAGAAAAACTATTAAAGTTCAAGTGTATTCATTTAATAATTTTAAATGTAATAGAAATTAGTTAGCTTAAATGTTCCCAATTAATAAATAGAAAATTGGATTATTATTATGATTATTATTATTATTATTATTATTATTATTATTATTATTATTTATCCAATTTAGCTGAAACAAAGAATTTATATAAATAGAGAGAGAAATTGGGATCCCTTGAATTAAAATTTGGTTAAAATAATTACATATATTTTCTATTATTTGTAAAGATGCACCGAAAATAGACAATGATCGTTAATGCTTGAATTTAAATATTTGTATTAGTTTGCTTCTCTGGTACGATATGAAACCTGAAATTAATAAATAGAGTTTGTAACATATACTTTATTTCTTCTTTGAGAATTTCTTTTATGAAACCATAAAAATTTACCATTTGTTTTATTATAAATTCTTAATAATTGATTTAATTGAATAACAATTAACATTTAAAATATTTAAAAAACTAGAGAAAAGAATATTTAAATTCTTAAAATTTGGACAAAAGAACATCTAGCTAGTCTTATCAAATAAAAAAAAAATACATATTTTGGTATGCTACTATAAAAATATATCATCATGTAGACCGTGAAATTTAAATTTTGATAATATTAATGCAAATTAAATTAGTTATACTAAAAAATATTTAAAATAAAAAAAAATATATCCAGAAACAAACATGAAAATGAGTATTTTTTTTAATTAATAATATTAAATTATTATTTTTTTTATAACTTGGGGTATTTTAACTATACCAGACCAATCCTCAGCATAAGTTTAAGTAACCGAACATACAACCGTCCAATGGAGTAAATTTAGCTTAGCATATCACCATTCAATAGGATAAATTTAGTTTAGTATACTATCGCTTATTATTTGTACTTAAATTATAAAGATTAAGGTAAATTGAATTATAACCGTGTGTCTTATCCACACAACATAAACTCGACCCACTCCACTTGAATCGGAAAAAATATTATTTTGACTAAACTTTAGAACTTTAAATGTATTTTACTTCAAAGATTATCATCAATCACTGATAATAAAGTAAGATATTTGTGTGATTACAATAGTTTTAGACTAAAAGTAACAAAAAACAGTTTATATAATTATAATAATTTCAATCTAATAAAAATTTGAAGGTCTGAGTGGAGATGGTGAGAATCATTAACCTTCAATTTGGAGTTGTGTCCAAGTCCTAGCATCACTCTACCCACATTCCCTTCATTGCTCATTAGTCCATAAAAAAGTTACATCTTGAGACGATACTCTTAGAATCTGTTGACCGGAAAGCCAAAATATGCTTATCACGTCATTTTCATGTTTATTTAATAAAATTTTATTGCATATTTTTTTATTTTAAAAATGGCCAATAATTACAGTAATTATATTAATGAGAAAAATCAACCTTTGCAAGTCTCTTCAGACATTTTCCTTCATCATGATGACTATAACACAAATTTTTCAACAAGACCTTGCATTCATCAAAACCCACATTATTCCACAAAATGCAATGAAATGTTCATTCAATCAAGCATCTCCAGAAGTTGTTGAAGCTACAACCTTAAATTTTATATAGTGATTTGGAGTGAAACTCCAAGAAGAAAATTGCAAAAAAAAAAAAAAAATCACAGTGAACTACAAAAAGGGGAACGCTAATTCTCACTTTATAATTTTCAATTGTAAAATTTAGGGGAAGGGGAGCCAAAGATTGGAAATCCAAATTGGCTTTCACTCTACCTGGAAGTACATAATGTTCAGTGCTGAACAGGGAATATAATCTTCGAAACCATCCTCCAAGAACCAAGAGCAAATGATGCCTTTAGATGAATAAGTTGGATTTCCTGTGGGCCACTTATCAACAAGTTTAAAACCATGTTCTGCTGCCGCTGAAAGTATAGATGGCTCATCAACTTGGCGAAAAATATGGCACAAGATAAATGCCGGCTGTTGTTTCTCTCTAATGCCTTTATTTGAAGTAGAAATCAACTCTTTCGCAGTTGCAAACAAAGGCAATATAGCTTCAGGAATGTAAGTAACATCCGTGCCCAATATGACGTCAAAACCTCCATCATTTGTTTCCTTGATTGCTTCTATATGGTCTCTATTTCCCCACTCTAGTCTCTTTGTTACAAGTTTGGTCAGGAATGGCGGTCTAAGGTTTGCAGTGACATTTTGGGTCAAAAGGTTAATAGCTTGTGCATCTCCGTCTGTGGCTACCACAAGGTCAGCCATTTCAACAGCAACCATAGAGCAGATGCCTCCACAGCCACACCCTAACTCCAACATCTTTCTGCCTGCAACAATGGTTGGATTTCTTTCAAGAACAGCAGCCATCAAACGAGCTGATTCCCACAGCATCAAGCCAGTTGATTTGCAGGTGTGTTGGTACTCTTTGGACAATACTTTTATCTTGAAACTGCAGTCTCTCAGGTCTACCTCAATCATCTAGCAAGAAACAGACAATTGTGATAGACAGAAGAACAAATTACTTATAAGTAATTGTTAACATATTAACAGCATGTTGCAGTTAACCAAAAATATAGATGTTAGAGATATTACTATAATCCTCACTTTAGAAATTGGAAGAATACATATTATATAATGAAAAAAAAGGAAAACAAGAAATTCAGGTTAAAATAATAAAAAATATTAGAAAAATGCTACACATTCATAGTATTCAAATTTTTACAAACC
>JAVXUL010000019.1:3336977-3360110 GCA_035590515.1 Trichilia minutiflora
AAATCCAGTTCTTTCTCATGAACTCATATCCTACACCATAATCTTATCCAAGACATCTTCTTCAAGTTTTATACCCTTTTGTGTATAATCTAAATACGAAGATATGCACGAATACTCTTGAGGGATTTATAATGATGTTCAAAATGCTAAGGAACGGGTTTCACATATTAAGCCTCACTATCATATTAATTACTCATGAATTATGCTTGAACATGTATATAATGAAAATGACAAAAATTACCCCTATAAGATAAAATGACTAAAATACACTTAATTAGGAAAAACGAGGTTTACATCCCCTTACACTTTAGTTTTAGATCAACTAATGAGTTGTTGAGCGATCCAAGTAATGGTGATTGTGTAAAGACTTTAAGAACTCAGGTATATTTCTACACTCAACTCATAGTTTATAATTTGAGGGTTGGGTGAACTATTTGTGTTATGTATTTATTTTACTAAGATTTGTAAAAGAATTTTTGAAGTTACTTATTTGTACAATTTTATAAAATAAGTATTTATTTTCTTTATGGAACAACATTTGTAAAATGTTGTGGAGAGATAAAATATTATTATTATGATGTCAAGCTTAAACGAAGATGATAGTATTTTTAATTGACCTGAGATAAATGTTCAAGAATAAAAGAACTGATTTATATATTGAGAACAGATACCATAAATAAAACTTTTGATGTACATTCTAAGTTTTAGAATATATGTCAAAACTTTGTGGTAGTTATCATATGTGGATCTCATGAATGGGGACATGGCATATACCATACACTAAATTCTTATTTTACACAACACAATACATTACCATATAACCAATCATGCATATGTCTTCATCCTATTAAAATAACCTAAACAAAATATGCATGTATTCATAAAATTAATCATAATAATACCATATAAAAAATTCGTATAATAAATCATTCATATAGATAGATAGATAGATATAGATATATAGATTTAATCAAATAATTTGCATATTTTTTAAATATTAAATCAAATAATAATCTATATTTGTATCTCAAAATTTAACATACCAATACAAATATATATATATATATATATATATGATACCATTTGTTGGATATTCTTAACTGATGAATTAAATTTATCATATCCCCAAAAACTACTCAGTTAAATTTTCAAGATAAAGTGTTAGAGAACATATCTGAAATCTATGCTAAATTCTTAAATTTGCAATAACGTAGCTATGGAACTTCTAAATCTTGTATTTAGGGTAAGTATTTTCTAATAATAGATATCAAATAACACTCATTTAAATACTGACTTAGGGACTATAACCTAATGAATAAAAAAGATTCTATATCACTGGATAACTCATATTATTTATTTCTATTTGTCTTATTATAAAATAAAAATAAGGTCTGATCTCTATACATTTTAAAAATTATACTTTAATTAGATGTATTAAACCCATATTAGTTTAACTTTATCATATACTTAAATTTTTTACTTAATTTATGATAGTTTTTAATACACAATATTAAACATCCAATTCCATATATTTATTAAATTAAATCTAACAATTTAAAAAATGCATAAATATAAAGAAATCTGAAATAATAAAATAATAATTAATTTTGATAACCTAATATAAAAAAATTTAAATTTATTATTTTTTAATATGACAATAAATGAAACAGAGAAAGAAAGTTAGGGACCACTAGTAAGTAGCAAGTTCACAATCAGTTGACAAAAGAATTGAGAAAATGTAATAGGAAAAACGTGGAAGAGACGGGGGCAGAAGTGAAAAATAAAAAAATAGGGACCACTTTATTTATATTACAAATGGCATTTTTGTAATTAAATGAATTATGTTGGGCTACATTTAATCTTAGAGCTTAAAAAGTTTCTGTTGGGGGTAAAAAAAACATCTTTGACAAATTTTTTAGGCTAATTGTATTGATAATATAATTTTAGTTAAGCACAGAAAAAATATCTCAAGCTAGGCTAGCCCGTAAAAAGGTTTGCCACTAAATAATACGATCTACAAGAGAAAATTAGGCCTTATCCTCTCAGTTATTACTATATTTTGATTTATATAAATTTTCATACAATTAAAATATGATATTGTTTGTTGTACTTTATGAAACTCCACGTTTGTTAAAATAGAATGTGTGGTTTGGATTTCCGAAGCTTGAGTTTCGGTGATTTTTTGCTAAGTAGCATAAAAAATTTGGAAATTGCATAGTTGTCCACAAATTTTGTTATAGTGTTTCTTTGATTTTTCTCAAGTAGTTGAAAATATCATTGGTGATTTAAGTGGAATAAGTTCAATTCGGATATTCTGAGTGTAACTTAATAATGATGAGTTGAGTTTGAGAGATGAAATTCGTCCTTGAGTATTATGGGCATAATAATAAATCCCTCAAAAGTTTTCGTGCATGTTATCGTGTTTAGATTATGTATGAGAGGATATAAAACTTAAAGATTTTTGTTTAAGTAAGATTATGGAGTGGGATAGGAGTCTCTGAGAAAGAATTGGATTTTTAACCTCAAAATCATCTCCAATTAAAAAAATATTCTCTATCGTTTTTTGTACATCTCGAAAAAAGCTTTCCGATGATATATTATGAGTTTCAAGGCGATACCTGACCCAAAAATTATAGCCATTTGAAGTAGCAATTCTCGGAAAGAGGATCAGAAGTAAGGTATCGATATGTTTACTATGTGAGGCTAAACATGTCGATACTTTTGGAGAAGGGTATCGACACCTTTCAAAGTTGAGGGCCAAACGTATCGATACGTTAAAAGCATGATGAACAGTGAACAATGTCAAACGTATCGATACCTCAGCAAGGGTATCGACACCCTGGTGACGGAGATGAAGTGTGCTTACGACGAAACGTGTCGATAAGTTGAGGAAGGTATCGACACATTACATGTTTGTGAACAGTATTTTGACCAAAGGTATCGATACGTTGCAGGAAAATGTCAAAGATATCGATACGTTTTGAAACATATCGACACCTTGGAAGATTTTACAGCTTATATGCGTCAGGCAGGGGGGATCGTCTTCCCCATTTGGTTTCTTTGCTTTCTCTCTCTATCAGAACAGCAGAAACCATTCTCTTTCACCATTAAAACTGATCTCAGCCATTTTTCAACCAAACTCCACCATTTCAGTTCCTATGAATTCAAAATCAACACCAGAAACCCTAAATCTCCTTGGATCAGATTTCTAACCGTTAGATTATGAGGATTCAGGAGGAAAGGAGGCACGGTAAACAGTAGTCAAAGAGAGATTCAAGCTAAAAAGGGACTCCAAACTCACTTACCAGTTTGGATAAAATTGTTCTTCAGCTTTTCTCTCTCATTTGAGCTATCATTTCGCATACATCTAAGAATATATAGCTCGAATACTATTTATAAAACCCTAGAATTTGAAAATTTTCTAGTTTATCATTTAGATCGATAAATTAGAGGGTTTTGATAGCTATTGATGTTGAAATAGATGAAAAATACTTGATAGTGGAGTGCATTGTTATCAAAATCACGTTTTTAAACAGTAAAAATTACGTTTTTAACGTTTTTCACAAGAAAACGTTTTCGATTTTAGTTAAAATCGAAAACAGTAAAACAGTAAAAATATTTGATCGTTTTTGACCGTTTTTGATCAATTTTAATCGATTTTAACCGATTTTATTAATTTATAAAAATATTTTTAATATTTTATTATTTATATATTATTAAAAATTCCGTTTTTACGTTCCATTTTTACGTTTCGATTTTTTAATTAAATAGAAAACGATTTTAATTAAAATCACGTTTTTTATAACCTTGGTTTATATTAATTATTATTATTATTATTATTATTATTATTATAAGTTAATAAAATAGTAATTAAGAATACGAATTTAATTATCTAATCTAAAATAAATTGAGTTAGATAATCAGTGTAGATTATAGATTGTATTGAAATTTTAATGAAAAGAGACTCAGCAAAAATCCATTAAAGTGGATTAAATCCCCTCTCTAACTCTATAAAAATGAAAGTATAGGGGATAAAAATCTTAAAATAATTTTATCTCATTGAAAAAACCGTCATATATATAAATAATAAAAAGAAAAATCTAACTTTTAGAATATTATATTTATAATACAAATAAATATACACATTACTCATATTTTTTTTATATTTTATATTCATATATGCACAATTTGAGGAATAAAATTTTTTTATAATTGATATCAAACTCAATGCATATTTAATTTAGAATCATTTATAAATTATTTGGATGAATTTTTTTTTATATAGTCACAGTGCATGCGCCAGTTAAAAAACAAAAAATTACAGTGTGCTTATGATACACGTGCTCAAGAGTGTGCATTACACAAGCAAGGGCATGTGCTAAAAAAAAAAAATAAGGCAGCATGTGTTGGAGTGTACGTGTGTGTGAGAGACCAGAATTTGGTGTTTTTAACGACGTCATGCTCTTTTCTAAATTTTCTATTTTTCTATGTCTTTTATTTTATTTTTGACATATAATAAATCACTATAATTAAGTTCATATCAAAGAAAATAAATAATATATATAATAAGTGTTATTTACTACAAATATTTAATGTGATTTGGGGTACATACCATTTTGGTATATTATATAGTATAAATCACAACTAACAATAATATGGATAATTATGATATTTTTTTTATATGCGAGAAAATTTTAATTATAATTTTTCTTGATTGTTATCATCAAAGCGATGCGATTATTAAAAATTTAAGATAAATTAAATTTTATTAATAAAAAATAAATTTAAAATTAAAAAATTAAATAAGGTTTAGTTAGAGTATGATATTATATATATTTTCATATATTTATGAATAAATACATATTATGGTTGTTTATTATGTTATTATTTGATGATCATCGTTCATGTTTATTATGCGATATGTCAGTTGAAATATGATATTAAATTTATCTATGACGATTGTGTTTAACATACATCTTAATACCATATAAAATTTCAAAAATAAAGAAATAATAGTTAAAGATATAGACTTATTAAGGTTAGATTGGATATGTCCATTAATACTATATAAATCTCAAAAATAAATTTATAATAGTCACGGATATATATAAACTCATTGGAGTCTAATAGTTGCCTTACTTTATTATTGGATCATGAAGATAGGAAACTATAAAGAGAGGACCAATAACATAATAATGTTATTTATGATTATATCAAGATATCATATCTTACTATACTACTAGTCTTAAGATTCATGTCGATTTAATTGATAATATTTATGATTATGGATTAATTATGATGGCTAATCAAATGTATTAATTTTTATAGTCTAATATTAAAGATTAAATTGGATCAGATTATTTCGAAATGTTGAACTTATGATCATTATTTCAATATGACCACAAAAATGTATTCTTTGTTATTAGTCCGAGAGTTTTTTTTAAATAAATAAAATTATTTGTTTTTAAAATTGAATAATGTAATCTAAGTGGAAGAATGTTATATTTGTGAGTTTACATTAATCATTATTATAATTTTATTAAAATATACTAATGAAATAGTTGTTGAGTATATGAATCTAATTATATAATTTAAAGTAAATTGAATTTAACGTCTTTACGGGCTAATTGAACCATTAGTGTAAGTTATAGGTTATATTGAAACTTTTAATAAGTCTTTAATAAGAAGGTCTAGTAAAAATCAATTAAAGTGGATAGGGTCTCTCTCTTTAGTTCTATAGAAATAAAAAAAGTATAAGTGATAGAAACTTTAAAATATCTTTGCTCTAATAAAGAGATTATCACACGTACAAAGAATATAAAAAAAAACTAATATTTGAAATGTTATATGTATAACACAAATAAATATACAGACTACTTATATTTTTTTATATTTTATATTCATGTACGTGTAATCAAGCGAATAAAGATTTCTTAAAAAATAAAAGAGGAGGGAGGGGGGAGGGGCGTTATGGAAGCACATGAGATCACAGGAGTTACGTTCAGAAGACTGAAACTGACTGAATGTCTGAATCCATCATCAGTCGTTAATATCCTTCCTTCCATGTTCTTATTGGAATACGATTTTAAATTTCATGAATTGAATCCTAAACTTTCATAAACTTTCATTTTATTCCATGAGTTTTATGTTTAAAACTGTTTATATCCCTTACAATTAATTTAACTATATATATATGTTTCACTCACTTTATTAGTTTTATTGTTTCGATCAACGTCATTTTAATTTTTTGATCCAATTTCCGGTAGTTGAAAAAATGAAATATTAAATCCTGATCATTTTAATGCAATAAAGGTTGACGGGTGTTAAAGTACAAATTATAAATAAGAATGACATCTTTATCTTTTGTTTGTTTCTCTAATTCTCCATGCTTCTCTCCTTATCTTTCCTTTCTTTTACCACCTTTTTATCTCTACTCCAATTATATATTGGTGTGAAGCTGCAGCCAACTTCCCGACGGTCTTGAGGGAATGTATGTCACGAAAATCCCAATTCATTTTACTAAGATTTATTGCAATAAGAGTTTTTTTCAACAAAAAGATTTGTATGCACTCGTCTCACCAATTTATTATCAATCAGTAATCGCCAACTCAACTATTTAGTGAGTCAGACAACTTAGCATTAATTGATTGATAACAAGTCAGTAGGACGAATACATAGTGTTGCTCCAAATAAAATTTTATGGTTTTTTCCGCTAAAATAAGCATGTGCCAATTGTTACATTAATTTTGATCAATACTAATGGTAATTTAATTTAGAATATATATATATAGTGTTATAAAATTTAATTATATTGCAGTTTTGAAGCAATTTTGATCTTTTCACTTTCTAACAATATTATTTTCTGAGAATACGGCATTGTAGTTACTAAAAGTGAAGTACAAAATCAAGTTTCGGAGTTTATTTTAGCAATTGCGCTCTACTATTAATGAAGTTAGTTTTAGGGATTAAAGTGACATAAAAAAGAAAAGTGTTAAAGATGTTTGTATCACATGTCAAACTACTCCATTGAAATGATGTTCCATAAAACATGAGGGATTAGATTGAAAGTTTCTTATATATAAACAGGTACGAAAACGGGGGTATGATATTTTTTACAGTACCTTACCCATTGCCATCCCTAAATCTAACCCTATAATGACACTTTGCAACCCTAGAATTATTTCACGTTTCTAAGATTTTTGCCGAAAGAAGTGTTAAGAGGATAGGATTAGAACGTGGCAGACCTCTGCCTTTTACAATCCCATGCCAACAAAAGTTAGTGTTACAGGGAAGAAGATGCTTATCATCATATTCGGAATGCAAGTGGTTGCTAGCTTTTCCTTTTGACTTTTGATTTTCTTTTCTTTCAAAGAAAAAAATTGAAAGAAAATTGTCTTTGTTTTGTGTCAATTCTACCATTATGTTGGCAAGAATTAACAAGTTTAGGTAAGCACTGCCATCATTTCCCACTCCGAAAAGGGAAAGTCCTAGTTGATAATAAAATATTGCCCACTTCCTAAATCGGAAAAGTTTAATGTTAGATTCTTTCTTTCCTTTTTCTTTTTCTTTTTTTTTTCTTTTCTTTCTGTCACTTGAGCATCATTTCATTTGATCTAAGTGATCATGATATATAGTTTAATTAGATATGGTTGAGCGGTTTGAATTTGGAGCCTGTAAGGGAATATTTGCTAACTTTTTTGGATTAAGTTGATCCGTTTTGTATAGATCTTCATCACTCATATAGATTAAGTTTGCAAATCAAATGACTTAACATACTTAAATCAGTTCTGAGTTTCTATTCTGAGTGTTTTGGGTTGATCTCTAAAACACAGACGATTTAAATGACTCAAATTTCAGTTTAATTACATAACCATCAGCCACCAAGTCTAGTACCTTCATTTATTTATGGAAAGAGAGGACACAAAAAGGAAAACAGAGAATTTTTCAGCAGCAACAAAGCATTGATCATCCAAATTAAGGTTTTGCGTTTATTAATAATGTATTGACTAATCTTTTGGTGTCAATATGTGTTGTTGCATCTTGAGTGTATAATTATAATTTGTAATCCATGTAATTAACATATAATTAACCATTTAAAATGATGGGGTAAGTGTAGTTGTACCTTTACGCAAGTATCAAATATCCTCGCAATTATTCTACTCAATAAGAATGTAGAGAAGGCATGACGTCCCGCAAACCACGCATTAAAAGAGATTGGTTGGAACCCTTGTCAATGATTCTTAAGTTGTATTTTAACCTAATAATTAGTTAAGAAATATAAAGCATATATACTTTAAGCTGCTTTAGCTCCGCATCAGATCTTTTGGGTGGACATGTTTAAGCATTCATGAGATTGTGTTGAGCTTTCGTTGGTTCATGGCTTCATTATGATCATTTCAATATTAACAATTCTTCTTTGGCTTTGCCTTTTTCCAAAGGTAAGGGACCATCCAATACATTCCCATTCCATTATTTTTTAATCAGTAGGGTTTGAGCAGTTTCCGTTGATGATTGGTACTTAACCTTTGGTATCTTAGGTAAGTTTATAAGAAAGGATACACTCCATTTGTCATTGCAATTCATAGTAATATCATTATGTATGCTTTCTTGTTTGGTAAACTATGGTATCAAAACAACTAGTACTGATTAATTCATGTTCATTTGAATCAAAATATGCATACCCATTACAAGCAATTCTACTGCTATATAACCAAATTAAAGTCAGACTTAAATTCACATTAAATATCATTATTTGATCAATTACTGCTATATCCACAAAAATATTACTAGTTTCATTCATTCAACTGTACTTCATTTGAAAATAGAAATTGTACTCATTTCATCTGTTGATGAGTTTGCAAAAGATAATTACATAGATAGAGAGAGAGCTATGATTAATTGATTCATTGCCTTTAAAAAGTTTTGATCAATAGCACTTTTTCCATCACAATTCATATGTAATGTGGTCATTACCGTCTTTGGAAGTAAAGACATTCAAGCACATACATAACTATATATACCTAGGATTTATTTCTATATAATATTTAGTCGATCCAATTTTCATAGGAGGCCATAAATGCATCATGGCCCTGTGTACTAATTACGAATTCAGCAGAACAAAATACTTGTTATTACATGAATATTGGAAAACATAGTATAAATTAAAAAAGAGAG
Source organism: Trichilia minutiflora (assembly GCA_035590515.1). NCBI lineage: Eukaryota > Viridiplantae > Streptophyta > Magnoliopsida > Sapindales > Meliaceae > Trichilia > Trichilia minutiflora. The sequence continues at coordinate 3,346,152 of JAVXUL010000019.1, forward strand.
CAAAACTAAGTCAAATTATTATGCATCTCTCTGTCAAAAATGACCAAAAATCTTGAAAAGCTAGAGAAGCCATTGAATATGGATGAGAAAATTTGATCGGAGGGTATGGGGAAGAGATAGGATTTAGAGATGAGGTGATAAAGGAGAAAGCGTGAGGATTGGGGAGAAGAGAAGGATAGATTAGACAGAACGACGCACGTTTAGAATTACAAGACGCATTGGTAACAGTTATTTGAATAAATGAAATCTGAGTCTGCTACGGAAGTTAAGTGATCAAAAGATAATGTCTTTAATACTTTCTCCTTTTTCTTTCCACAGTAATTTTAAAATATTTGGGAGCGACCAATAAGAGATAAATCACATTTATTCCATACGTTATGCTTCCGTCCTCTCTTCGTTCTATATAAAGCCCCAACAGGCCTTCAACTTCTTCACACAACAACAAAACAAAACAATGTTCCATCTCAATGGAATAGAAGTACAAAACCAGCCAAAAAGGGTTTCTTATTTTGTAGTTTAATTTGGTAAAGCTAGCTGTTCCGGTCTGAAAAAAGGTTTAAGGGTAAGAGGAGGTGACAGAAGAGAGTGAGCACACATGGTATTTTCTTGCATGATTGCTCATGCTTGAAGCTCTGCGTGCTCACTCTCTATCTGTCACCCCGCCCATCATTTTTCTTTCTCAATTTGTACATATCTCAAATCATCCATGAATTGCCTAGCTCTATCTCTCTATGCGTAGTGTTTTTTTATTTAAAAATTACAACTGGGCGATGTGCATCTTTATCTTATTGAGCATGAATTTTGCAGTTTGTTTATGTGTCTTCTCAATTTTTGCATGAGTTCACAGTGCGTAACTATCACCGCTCGTTTGGAACTGGCAGTCTTTATTTATATTAAATTAAGAACTTCAAGTTTTTTACTTTTAGTCACTTTACACTCCATTTTCAAACTATTAGAACAATTTTATGCTTTGTTCCTCACATATTGAAAACCAAAAACACATACTAGCAATATTCTTGTACGGTGAAAGTTTATCCTTTTTTCTTCTGGTCTTGTGAGGAAAAGGTAGTAGTCATCGTGTGTATATATGTATATCTGTAGAGGAGTTGTCACTAATTGTAGACAGCTGAATCTTCTTATTAGCCTTGTATTTGTCAAATCATAAAGCTGCAACTATAATAAGGAACCAAATACTGCATGTGAAGTCAGTCATTAATACTGATGATATTTGAACAGTGATTGTGTACTCTAGAGGAAATTAAAATCAAGGGCTATACATATATTAGAACAAAATTAATACCAACTATTGTGTCTTGTGATGGGGTTGAACTTGAATATTTGACTGGATTTTATTGTAATAATATTCTTGATGTTGTAAACTGGATCTGATTAAGACATTGTAAATGTTTAAGATTTCAATTATATCCTATGATATGGTTTAATTTTTTCAAGTCCTGATCTGCCAAACGATTGAGTTTCTTGTGTATGTAATTGAACCTGTTTCAATTGAGACAAGGGCTCTGTATGCGATTAAGGCTCAAATTGTGAATAAATAGGCTACAATTTGATTAATACATCAAGCTTTGTAGCATGCCTTCCCTCTAAACCTCCATTTTTATTTTTTATTTTGTTTGTTTTTACTGTTTTTGAGGTGTTCATCAGATTAATTTCTTCATTTACGAACACTCCAATTGTTTAGCTTTTGTGTTTTCTTATACTAGTTCTTTTTTTCCAATCTGTTTCAACTAGTTAAAATCGGAGTAATTGTCGAATTCTTTCAGCCGAGTTACTTAAGCTTGTTGATTTCTTAGTTAGAGTTAATCTTTAATTTTTAGTTGTTTCATTGACAAAATCTCTAAGGAATTTTAAGAGATCTCGGATGTTCATCACATAGTCAGATTTTTGTCTTGTAATTTAAAACAAAAAATCAGGTATTTCTGTTGCATTCTGATCATGGAGGTACAATAATGGATGAATGAATATATGTTTTTTTTGATGACACTAGCCTTAATTATTTGGTTAAATATGAAAGAATTTTTTTTACATTCATTCATCCATTATTGTACCTCCATGATCAGCAATGCAACAGATCACTCGTTTATACGCATCACTGGTTAATTAGCGAAGACAACCAATATAACAATGTTTTGTGCAAAATATTCCTCAGAATCCTGTTAGATTTTTGTAAACTATATTTTATTATATTTTGATCTGCTTGTATTGTGAAATTGTTACTGATGTTGTAGATTTTAATGGATCTTTTATATATATATATATATATATATATATATATTATAATTGAGTGAAAGAACATTCTTTCTTTGGCTTATTTTGTGCAAAAAGTTAAAAACAGATCCCTCTTCTCTAATATTTCGTTGGGATAAGTGGTGAAGGAATATCATAACAATTATTCTTTGGCAACTTAGAAAAAATGCATACATCTCTTGACTGCGTCAAACATACTTTCAATAGGTATAGAACTTCATGATCTTTTAAACATAAATTTTATGGTTGATCATCAAACTGTTAAACATATATTCTATGGTTCATCATCAAACTAACTTTGAATTACAATCATTATCTTTACATACTACATGTCATTTTTACATCCGAGGTCAAGAAAATTTTAATATATCACTAAATTTTAGTCAGAGCCAATTAATCATCGTTTACTTGACTATCTAACTCGCTAATGAGTCGAACTAGTAATAACTGAATGGTGCCAACTTAGTATATTGAGTGTAGGTAAGACTCTCTTAATTTATTACCCAAAATGAGATACCATAATACATACCCAAGTACTGATTAAAATCAATAAAAAGTAGAGACAGTTATCTATTTCTTGGATATAGCTTATATGCTGTTTCTTAAAAGCATCCATCCTTGGGATTTTTCTAAAGTATATACCGTGGAGTAGAGTTGTGGTTCTATCCTTGGTATATATATCTTTAGTGCCACTACCACTGACTGATCTATCCCTCTAGCATATGGTACTAGAGAACGACATATGGTTCTACCCTAAAGATTCTCATAAGGGGTGGTGTACGTTTTTTGTACGTAAGTCTATAGCACATAGACGCTGGAGTGTCTCTAACTCTTGGAATTCGTTCGTTGTTTTTAAAAATTAGGTTCAAAACCTTGTTCCTAAATCATGAAATGGTAGTTGTCTTGTTACATTTTGTTCAACGATTTTATCATATTCTGCAAACCGTACATTTTCCCCTTGCAAGCATGATTTTTCTATACGTGTTGATTAGCAAGAAATTGATCAACAACTAATAGTGGTGGTGATGGTTAGGGTTAGCTGATTCAACAACTGTGCAGACATTATTGCAAGCAAGCATCCTCCCAGCCATCAATTCATTTGTCATTTACGATTTCTTTCACTTGATCCCTTGTCATATCACTTAAGCAACGTTAGATTGATTGAATGTTTTATGGGATACATAAATAGTCTAAAATTACTAATCTTTAGTCTTATAATTACAGAAGACTTGTATATGTAAGTCTTGAAATTGAGTGTGTACATGCACTAGTCCTCACATTATTGATAGATTATATAATTGATGTAGAAACTATTGGTAGATTAATTAATTGATTTAGATTTTATTTATATTAGAAAATTTAATATTTATTAATTATATATATTAGATAAAAGGAGATCACGGGTTCAAGTCCTGCAATATGCAAGACTCTCTCACTTTATGTGCGACCCTGCAATTAATGTGTAGGGTGTAGGTAACTTCTTTTTATTATTAAAATTATCTCGTTTTTAATAAGTATAAATTCTTAGGCAGAAGTTGATTGCAATGACACAATGTTAAATAAAGATGAATGAAAATATAAGGGTGATATATGACACAATGTTATGAATGAAAATATAAGGGTGATATATATATAACTCCAAATCTTATTATAATTTAAATTTTATCATAGAGCTTTTTGATTCATGTAGACAAGAAAAATTATAAGACGATTATAATTTAAATTAATGCAGCTTTAATAATTAAAATTAAAGCTGAAAATGTACATAGTTTTATATACTATATTTCATCATTTCGAGAACATCTGCTCGTGGGATATCTTATGATCTGACATTTGACCTCGGGATGGCCTAAATGCCTTTTTCAAGGTTGCTTGCAATACATTTCCTTAGATCCATCTTTTCTGTACTCGTTCTTGGGTTACATATGCTAATGAAGATGAAGGGTTTTTAAGGGATAAGTAAGGTAAGGTAAACGTACCCCACATTGTAACAACTTTATGGAAAGAATCATCTTTGATTAGGGCGTAAGGGCTTGTGCAAGCCCTTCTAAGAGCTCTTATATAATACGATAGGCTATTTGCAGTAGTCACTTCGCTCCCTTGCTTCCATTATTCTATCCATATTTGTCCTAAATAAGATATAGATATATATATATATTACTGAATTAAAATTTTGACTTAAAATAATTTGTAAAGATGTATGGAGAATAGACAATAATCATGAATACTTGAATTTAAATATTTGTTGGAAGGTTAATTTGATGCTCTATGAACTATGAAACTAGTTAATATTATTTGTAAATGTGCTTTATTTGCTCTTGAGAATTTTTTTTTAATATAAAATTATAAATATTTACCCTTTACTCTATTACAAATTCTTAATAGTTTATATGAGCATAGTAACTTTTATATCATATAATTAAAGTCTTAAGCAAATTATCATCAATCACTAATCATAAAAGTAAGATATTTGTGTAATTATAAAATTTTTAGACTATTAGCAAAGAAATATTTTTTTTTATATAATTATAAAATTTTCAATATAATAATAATAAAATTTTATTTTCTTTATTTTAAAAATGGCAAATAATAACAGTAACTATAATAATGAGAAAAAAAAATTGGAATTATCCTTTGCAAGTCTCTCAGACATTTCCTTCATCATGATGACAAATAACACACAAATTTCAGCAAGACCTTACATTCTGAGACTTCACATCAAAACCCACATTCCACAAAATAAAATGAAATGTTCATTTCATTTTATATAGCATTTTAGAGTGCAACTCAATGAAGGAAATTGCAAAATGAAATCACAGTGAATTATAAAAATGGAAATGCTAATTCTCACTTTCTATTTTTCAATTGCAAAATTAAGGGGAAGAGTAATGAAAGATTGGAAATCCAAAATAGCTTTTACTCTACCTGGAAGTACATAATATTTAGTGCTGAACTCGGGATGTAATCTTCGAGACCGCTCTCCGAGAACCAAGAGTTAATGATGCCGTTAGATGAATCAATGGGATCTCTTGTGGGCCACTTATCAACAAGTTTAAAACCATGTTGTGGTGCAGCTGAAAGTATAGATGGCTCATCAACTAGATGAAAATATGACACAAGATAAACACCGGTTGTTGATTCTCTCTAATGTTTTTGTTTGAAGTAGAAATCAACTCTTTTGCAGTTGCAAACAATGGCGATATAGCTTCAGGAATGTAAGTAACATCCGTGACCAAAATGACATCAAAACCTCCATCATTTGTGTCCTTGATCGCTTCTATATGGTCTTTATTTCCCCACTCTAGTCTCTTTGTTATTAATTTGGTCAGGAATGGCGGTCTAAGGTTTGAAGTGACATTTTGGGCCAATAGGTCAATTGCTTTTGAGTATCCGTCTGTGGCTACCACAAGGTCAGCTGATTTAACAGCGACCATAGAGCAGATGTCTCCACAGCCACACCCTAACTCTAACATCCCTGCAACAATGGTTGGATTTCTTTCAAGAACAGCAGCCATCGAACAGGCTGATTTCCACAGCATCAAGCCAGTCGATTTGCAGGTGTGCTGCTACTCTTTGGACAGTACTTTTATTTGAAACTACGGTCTCTCAAGTCTACCTCAATCATCTAGCATGAAACAGAAAATCATGACAAAGAGAAGAAGAAGTGCCAAAGAAATCATTGGCGCATTAATGACATGTTGTGGTTCACCAATCATAAAGATGTTAGAGACATTAACTATAATTTTGTTAGAGATATTTACTATAATTCTTACTTTAGGAATTGGAAAAATAAGAATTATATAATTAAAACAGGGAAAATAGATATTCAGGTTAAAAAAAGAGGATATTAGAAAAATACTACATATCCATAATATTCAAACTTTTAAGGGTAAGAGCATAACTTTCTCTCTCCTAAATTAATTAAAAGAGAAAGAGATTGGCTGCCATAATTTAAGTTAGTCTCCGAAGAAAGGAAGATAAAACATCAAAGGTAAATCTTTACCTCATTATCTACATAAGGCGAAATCCCGAATATTTCAAATGCCATACTATTGCATATGTCAACCTCAAAATTGTTAGTAGGCTCATTCAAAGCATTCGCTATAACCCCCGGCACAACAGTCTCCTGATTGGATGCATCTACCTTGATAGAAGCTTCGACCCAACGCCTAAAGGGCAAAATATAGCTTCAACCCAACACCTACACCACCCAAGATATTGCAATCTTTAGAAAAAGTTAAATCAATCTCAATCCCATGAGAAAAGAAAATTCTAAGATAAAGAACGTGAGAATTAAAAGACCTCTATATCTTTTTCCCAAGTCTTTAATCATTTACCGATTCATCATATTTTCCCTTGCACGGTTCTCAACTTGTTTGCAGCACAAACCAAGTTCTTCAACATCAAATCCACTTTCTTTAAACAAACTTGTCAAGAAGTCATTGGAAAAATAGAAAGCACGCTGACCAAGGAAAAAACAGGGTACATTTAGAATAAGCCAAATCAAAGCTCTATCACTAAACAAGAAGAAGAAACTTGGAGTGCCACCAACCCTGACATAGAAGTTTTCACTGATCTTTTGACACTTGCCTGTTAACCTTTCCTGTCCATACATGTTAACGGCCACGAGAAAATTACACAACAAGTGCATTTGGTAACAATAGAAGGTATCAAAAGGTCTTTGCTATAGTAATGGACTACAAACATTACCACACACGTTATTTATAACTATTAGAAGTTCCTCATCCCATATCACAAGTTCAAATTTATGTTACAAGACATTCCTTTTAAGTTTGCATTCAATATCACAAGCATTATTTCTCATATGACAGAAGTAATATGCCATTACATAAGAACTGTTATTTTCAACAATATGACCAGAAGTTTCAAGCCAGTAGTGTAGTTTTTTAATTTAATTATAGGTAAAAGGTGAGAGGTTTTGTTAGTCCACTGGAATAAATTTTCCAATTAACTTATTAAAGATCAAAAAAGTATATTTCAATCAATGATCAATTCAAGTCAAGAATCCATCCCACTAAGCTAACAAACCTAAATATTCTGGTATAAATCAGTCATTATTATTTTCAGTTTCATCTAAAAAAAAAAGAAAGAAAAAGAAAAAGGAAAGAGCATAAGGTCCTGTTCTCATGGTCCTGTGAATCATGTTGCTACTTTATCCACTAAGTCAAAGCTTGAAAGACAAAACCATGGTGTAGATATATATGGATAACTCTTGCAGTTAAGTGCGACTATTACCACATTTTAAATATGTCAAACCTAAGATAACTTGTTTAACCAAAGCATCAGACTAATATGATAATCATCCATGTACATATTGTATTTGCTTAATTACACGAAAGGTACATCTTCTACCATGTGTATCTCCATGCGGATAAATATTTATGTATGTATGTGTTCAAAGCACCCAAATGGACCAACAAATATTTACAAAAGAGCAAATATAAAATATCATGACTAAACTCTCGAAAAATTAATACTGCACAAGAATCTGAGTCATAAGCCTTGCAAATTTAAGTGTTCCAGCACATATCAATTTTAGCAAGAAGGGAGAAGAAATGGTTTGAGGGAATACATAGCGGATCAACCTGAGCAAGGTCGCCAACAGCACGTAACCACTTGGCTAGAAAGAAAGGAAAAGGGAAAGAATTGCATCACATAAGGAGGCTATCATGGAAATTTAGTTTTGAAACACATTCAAATTGGAAATACTATGAGGACTTACCTTGAGAACTTTTCTAATGTTCTGCAAGACTAAAGGTGTCTTCTCAGGGGACACTGCAGATAGCACAAAAACCTATTTAACAGGTCAGCTAGTTTAGAAGGAACCTCCTATCTACAGATAGATGGTATATAAATTGTCACAAACAAAATCTGAAGTGCAACAGCCATTATTCATTAACAAATTTAACCAAGCTGGTATTGATAAATCATGAACGGTTCTAATAAACAACAGCTTCCATTCGAATACCATGGTTACAATGTCTACTGAAGATGGAGATATTTGCTTGCTTAGGTCGTCACTGGTAAGGTGACAAACAAATGCGTTGACACAGGTCTCTGTGAAGTCTTTATGTGTCTGGAATTAAAAAGGAAAAAAAATCATTCATACCAGAGGATCAATTTAAGATAAACTTCTAAATATTAGATTCTCCCATTCCCATACATCCAAAAATTAATAGTATATAGGCCAATCAAGACAAAATTGGACACAAAGAAAGAGAAAGAAATCATGTGTGGTCCAAGGAAAAATATATTTTCCAACAAAATTATGCACATGTTCATTTCCACTATTATGCTTGGTAGACATAAACTTCAAATCACATCAAGGATACTTTCAATGGTAAATTGAAGAACTATATGCATAAAAACTTATGGAGGATTGAATTATCAAGCTCAAAGAAGGAAAAGCTATGATCAAACTAGTTCTTGACAACTTCTCAAACAGTAATAATTTATAAACTCATACATGGTAAGTGTCCAAAAGTTTCCAAGCACAGGAGAAACCATCTATAAATTTCACATGCAACTTCTCAAACAGTAACAATTAATAAACTCATACATGGTAAGCATCCAAAAGTTTCCGGGTACAGGAGAACCCATCTAAAAATTTCACACGGTTATGACACCAAATGCTGGTCTATTATGCCAAACAAAACATTCGTAAATGTTTATTGTTCTCTTCAACCTATCAAAATTAGTTTTTTCTGCCTGTTTCATGGTACTGCTTGAATGTATGCCAAAGTAGACAATTTCAAAACATAAACAAAAACATAATCTCTATCCTAAGTGATTGTTGGAGAAGACCCAAATAAATTTTTCTTTGAAAAAATTTGTTTCAAAAACGGTATAAACATAATTTTTCTGCACTTTTTTCAGTCTTAAAAGATTTTTCAAACACCACAGAAAGATAATTCAAGCAGTCAACATTCCATTTTTAATCTGGGATAATAAACACAAATGAATTTGCATTGGTATATCATACTCCATGATCAAAGCTCATCAACAGTATTCTGAGAATAAAAGGCAGGTAATAGGCAGCGATGGTTCGTCAAGCCAATGGTCACGTGAAAAATGAATCAGAAACTTTTAACCCAGAAGATGGCACGTCACACCTTCACTAACAGTTCTAAAGTTATTAATCGATATCACTCAAATAATATAATGAAAATCAATAACGTTGTCCACACTTATGATTGACTGAGCAGAGCAAATAAAATAAAAGAGCAACTTCGAAATGAGTTCTATCATGGACTATCTACCACAGGTCAATGTAAGAGCAAGAAAAACAAAACTTAACCAAGTTAACAGCACGTGCTGAAAAGTCGCATGCATGAACAAAAACATCTGGGTATGTAGCAATCAAAGGCAAGATAGTATTTCCTGCTCCACAGCCAACCTGTAATCAACATTAGATTTGATAATCCCAAACATATAAACTTAAAGGAGCAGCTAAATATCTTCAAAATAAGAACATTGAAAGAAACAGACCATTGCAAACTGTTCTGCATCCTATAATATAAGCTAAGTTGGAAAACAGCCAAATACATGAGGAACACTAGATGCAGAAAAATCAAAATAACTTCAAGAAAGAGACATGGGTTTGTTATTGCATTTCTCATAGATGGAATTATGGTTCCTTAAAATTCTTTCAGTGCCTATAACAATTTTTGTTTCTAAAGTTTTGAAGATCAAAAGAAGGATAATTCTAGTGGAATTCCTTGCAGAAGTGCACAATTTGTGCATGGTTTATATGTGGGTTTGAGTCAGTTAAGAATTTTAGTAAATTTAGAAAAATTTCATGCATAGCTTCTGGAAGAAAATCTTGAAGTTGGAAATTCACTGAAAGAAAGTCAGAATTAACAAAAGAAAATTTTCCATGGAGATGAACAAGATGTCTACAATAATTCAGAACAATCTGAAGAACAGCAATTGTTCTACACATTTATACACTCAACAACTCTCAAAATTAGCACCTGCAGTATCTATATCAACTCAATCTATAACCATCACCCAAAAATACAAATTAACCCAATAGTATCTCCTGATTCAAATAGATGAAGAAAGATGATGGCCAAGGCTTGATTCTTTGGTCTTTCTTCTCTTTTCAACCATACAGTTTCTAGAGCCAGTCCGATTATTTCCATTGGCTGATAAACCTCAATAATCAAACCTTTAACATCAAATTGATTCTCAGTTGTTCTGAAATGTATTAACAACATCCTATAGCTAAAAAACTTGATCACTGAACTTAAGATCCTTTGTGATAGAATTACTCAGTTTTGCATCACAAAGATAAAATCTTTCTTCATATAATCAGTTTTGCATCACCTAAATTCAAATACAACTAAAAGCTCAAAAGATTATTGAATGCAATAATCAACGAAGGGAAGTACTGATGTTGAACTCCCAATCAATTAACCCAAGTTAATATCAATAATAAATCACCGCATAATCCTATCATCACAAGAAATCGAATTCAGACAAAGAGAAAGTAAGCTATAAGTGCGTTAATAACATGAAAATATATAAGTATATATGGCATAGCATGATTGAAGATATAAGTAATTACCTCTAAAATATCTTTCCCACCCTGGAAAAAATAAAAAAGAATTTTCATGAAAACTAATCAATCAGTCATTACAAAAATTAATAACCCAAAATTAGAAATAGAAGCAAGCTCATTTCTTAACTCACAGAGAAAAAATAACCCCATTCCTTGTCCAAGTAATGCCGATCTTTAAAAAACTGAACAAAATTACAATTGAATCAAACTCAAAAATTGGACACAGCCCAATTCTTTTTTCATGATTTGAAACTCACTCTGTCTTGGTGATGTTTGTAGAAGACATTCCAATACTTCTTAGCATCCCTTGCGTACTTCTCTGAAGAACAGGAAAACAATAGTTATAAATGAACTAAATCAATCCATTAGCGAGGCTTTTATGAGGGAGTGGAATGAATATCTCTCCAGAAAGGGGAAACTCCAGTGTTTTTGGTTGGGTATAATTGTAACTTGGCAGCTTCAGCTTCAGGTGGTTGATTCGCGGTATTTGGTGTACAAGATTATTCCATTTTGAATAATTTACAAACCCTTTTTCATTTTTGGAAAAAATATTTCACGCGGGAAAAAAGTGGATTTGGATACAGATTCAGACCAGTCTCGTATATCACTGAAAATTCCAAAGTAAATAAAATCTTAATGATTGTTTCAGCAGTATCTACAATGAATTTCTGCAAAATTGATATAACCAGCCGGACACTCTCACTTAATTCGAGAGACAAAGCAGGTTTTCACAAATTCAGGGTTTTTCTGTATAGCTTTTGTAATTAATGAGAGCGATCGGTTGGTTCCACAATTTTAAAAATGTTTTTTTTTTTTTAATTTTAAATTACTAAATACAACATTGTTAAAAAAAAAAATTATTTTATAATTATTCAGTACATAATCAAATTAATATTTTTAAAGGACATACAAAATTATAATAATTCTTATGCTCTAAATTATTAATATAATATTTTAAATATAAAATTATTAAAAAATTTTAGAAGTTAAAGATACGTGAATAAAAATTAATAAAAGGCATATAACTTGTAAGGATTTATTAAATGTGAAACAAAGTAAAATGTTACTCTTTATTTAAAATATACTTAGATTTACAAAAATTAAAATTTACTTTTATGATATATATATATATATATATAATCATAATAATTATTATTAATACAAAATTATCTATGCACATTAACATACAAATTCATTAGGTTTCAAAAAAATTTTGTTATGCCATGTAATATGGACTAATACATTATGATTATAATGCGAATAGCACTTGAGTTAATAGTTAAAGTGATACTCTTATAAGTCTTAAAGTCATAATTTTCTAATTTAAAATTAAATAATAACACAAGGCTTTCTAATTTAAAAGTATAAAACCACAAGTTATAAAAGGTTTTGTACGTTTTCTAGAAGATTTTTTGAGGTATGATTTGGTTTACTAATATGTGTGAGCTCTTTGAAAAATTTTAAAATAAATTCAATCGACTAAGTCATGATATTATATCAATTAAATTGATAAAAAATACTAATTTTATTTTTTTGTAAAACATCTGTATCATTCTCCCTCGCTTGTGAGAAATTTAACCTCGAGTTACTTTTGAATTCAAAGCACTGTCATATTTCCCAAGTGGTATCCTACTAAAGTTGCTAATAGTCCTAGTCATTTTTGCACTCATTGAAGCCAAAGAAACCATACCAACAATGTCTATACCCTTGAATCTATTACCCATAACAAAAACAAAATACTCATCATCCTTCTTGGACTTTTATTTGAAAAACACTTTGAATTCACCATCGTTATTTTTGTCACATTGCTCTTTAATAGTTATGCAAAGAGTGAAGTGATCACCCAGTGGCCAATCGAATCTAAAGAAAAATTCATAATTTTGATGCTTAAAACCCTTTGGCATTCCATTCCCTAACAAACATGTTTCTTCCTAAGTGCCAAAATCATGCATTGGATTATCAAGCCACACAAGAGTGTTAGGCACATCACTTAAGTCAAACAATGTACCTAACCACTTACACGAATTGACGTTGGTCTTAAAATCCTCTTCAACACCCCAAATGTCAATGGCTATCCTGTATGAGTCTATATGAACTCGTGGCTTGATGTTAGATAAGCTCACATCCTATGAAAGTTTTAACTCATAAACAACAACACCAAGCGAGTCTTTACCCAAATCTCGCTTTGCTATAGGTTGTAAGTAAGTTACCTCTCTAGGTGGCTCAAACCAACCTATTATGGTAAAGAATGATCGTCATTTGGTCTTAAAACACAATAACAATGGATATTTAATGAGTTCAACACACAATTGGGTCTCCGGTTGTCACATCTTAACACATGGGTCCTACACGTGATAACCGTCACAGACCCCCAGGATGTACTCAATCATCCAGAATACACTCTGTAGGCCTGCAAGATATTCACAAAATCCTATTTCGAAACACTTCCAATATTAAATCAACCTAACACCCAAACTCCTAATATATCATTAAATAAGGCCACAAACACTTCAAATGAAATCAGTGCGCACAAATAGATAAAATATTCATCCTGATAAAATCCATGGGAACCAATCCGTCCCAAAATGGGTTTAATTATCTGTTACAAACCATTTATCATTCATACAAATCTCATCAATAAAAGAAAACTGAGAAAACTACCAGTGGACTATGGACACTATCAAGTGAGTCGATTTGGCTATACCTAAACCTTTAATCCGAAGCAACCACCACCACTGGATTTCGATCTAACGCTTAACCTAAAACTGAAGTGTGAGAGGAGTGAGTATACGAGAATATACTCATTGAGTGAACAAGAAAATCATAGATAATTGAACTAACGTAATCATGCACACTTTTCAATCGAGTTTCCAAATCATATCATAAAATCATTGTGCAAGCTCTGTACCCGGTAACTACCCTGGCCGTGGGCGTCCCAAGTCCGTCAGTGGGTTTTGTATGCAGGAAAATATGCTATTTAGGAAAACAAGTTTAGAATGCAATGATCATAAAATATACAACTTGTTAGAAAATATGCCCACCACTGACGTTTGCCTCGAGCCATCACGGGGTGACATCCGCGACTAACTCGACGAGACTCATAGGTGGAC
>JAVXUL010000019.1:3368023-3386603 GCA_035590515.1 Trichilia minutiflora
CTCTTTGTTATTTATTGCTTTGTTTGTATATTTTATTTATGATTTATTGATTGTTTACAAAGCATTTATATTGGCTTAATCATTCATTCATTTAAGTTTTTAAATTTTTTATAAAGCCAATTCACCCCCTTCTTGGTTAATCACTGCCATTCTTTTATATACGTTTTTGAGCCATCATTGTGGTCTCGGGTAACCCGTTCAAGGTCAGCGGACAGAGAATCCTCCTCAAGTATTCCCCATCAAAAATAGCCAATCAATATCTATTTCAGGAATTCTGATAGTTTCGTCTCAGAGAACCTATGATCGGGGTCTCGGGGTACAGGTGGCAGGGAACAGTACCACGATGTCCATGTCTACGATTTTTGTTGCAAGCTTTTAGGGTACATTAGCTATACAACGACACGTGTCTGCAGGTACGAAAATCCATGATCCCAATATAACTGAATCCGGGAATCATGGCAGGTATGCTTTCTGGTATTTTTGCAACATTTGAACTTTTATAATAAAGAGAGACACCCCAACACACACAGGAATCATTCTTTGAAATTCTTTTCTGATTTCGTCTTGTTTACCTCACCCCCACATACAAATAAAACCCTCATTGACTTAAGTATCGGAAGATTTTCGCCAAGAAACCCGCTTTACCCCTTAGATTTCTACTGTCTTGCAGTCATAGCTATCGAAGTTCGAGAGAGAAGACAAACTGGTACTCAAGGTTAAAGACGACCGCAACTTCTTGCATCAACACAAACAATAATACATAAACGCAATATTATCAATGCTTTTTCACTAAATTGAGATAATATAAGAAAAAACTGTATGATACTAATATTATTACATAACATGAAACTCTTTCAACTCTGGTTGATGTTCTGTTTGTTTTGTGATATATTCTATACTTCTTCGTCCCATCATCCCAACTACGTATACGATATTGTGATAAGTATCAGATGATGTAATAATTACAAAAAATAAAGAATAGTACCAAGTTAAAAGAAAACTAAAATATAAAGAATTGGTAGCCGTAAATAAAAACTAAACATCAGATGATGGGAATTTTCGCAGAATTGATCCAAAATATAAAGGCACTTCAGGCTTCCTGGGTATCCTCAGTCATCGTAGAAGAACTTGGCTGCTCCTTTTTGTCCTCTTTGCTACTTTCTGTTTCTTCGACAGTAGATGTAAGTCCATTTTCGACAACTGGGAGGTCACTGTTTTCTGATGTGCTCTTTCCTTCGGCACCATTGGATGGTTTCGAGAGTTCTCTTGAAGGAGAGTGTGTTAATAGGCAGCCAAGTCCATCATACAAACTCTTTGCATCGATGATAAGAGCAGCCCCACCAGGGTAACAACACCCAAAGCATGTAGCACAGTGTGGATAAGCAACCTACAAAAAGGAGAATTCAAAAGAATATAATTGAGATGGTCTATGGTCATGCATATAAATTAATAATCAGCATTAGTAAAGATATTACCTCTATGAATGCTCGACAGAGTGAGAGGAAAAGTCCAGATTCATTCTCTCTAAGCATCCGTGTTGTACTGTACCTCAATAGAGAGTCTGAAACCGCCTGCAATCCTTTAATCAGTTCTTGAGCAAGTATATGTTTCAAACTCAATGGAGCACATGGCCGTAACTCATTCATTGCAGCAGAAACACCTACAATCAACACAAAGAGCAATGCCTCAGAGATTAGCAATCAAAGATAATTAAGAGCAACAATGAATTTAATCACGAACTCCAAGATTTAAATCAACAGTTATGGAAAAATAAAAACTTTAAATTCCAAGCATCACTACTTTCCTAGTTCAGGAATCTAACTTTCTCCTTTGAACAAGATGTTAAACAATTTTCAGTGAAAGTTAAAGACAAAAGTAATCCAGACAAATCAGAAATCCAATGTGGCAAACAGTCATAAAAACTGTCACATTAATTCAGCCCAATGACCAAATACAGTTTGATGTTACTTTTGAACATGAAATCTTATCCAAACAATTGAACTTCAAATGAACCCAGCACGAAACATAGTGCAAACATACCATTAACAAACACTGCCAGAGGTGGATGTTCCATTAGATAAGACGGCGGAGTCACATCCTCCTGATTTTCTTCAACACTATTGGATGGATAGCCAACTGTTGGCAGTGGAACCCAACGATGTGAATCCAAAACTAACTGGAATAAAGACCATGCCTTACTATCACCAAACATAGAGGTGCTTGCTTTAAAAGAAGCCAAAACCTAGTGTGCTATTATTTGCACATATTTAGAGTTAAACTATAGAATTTTAGTCCAGTATGTAATCAAAATTTACCACTTGATCATACCCGAAAATTTTCAACTGCTGTACTCATATTCTTTGCGAATAAGTTGAGAACAGCCCTGTAAACAGACGAACCAGTTTCATATTCAAGATAAATTATTGAAAGATAGATACAGTAACACCCAAAGGAAAAAAAAAAAGTATTGCTTACTCTTCAAATAGTGGTGGAAGCAATCCCCGAAAATCCAGCCCAACCCAACCTAGCCCCATAGCACAATACTGCCAACAATAGGAAAGAGCAAAGTCATCATCAAATGCTGGGTGTAGGGTGAATTTCTGATAATCCTACTGTAGTTGAACAGAGTCTTACTTCATATTCTAACAGAAATACCATGCCTACAAGCAAATTTCTCTCTCTCTCTCTCTCTCTCTCTCTCTCTCTCTCTCTTTTCTTTTATGGTAGGAGGTAAATTTCTCTTGCAGACAGAAAAAAGGAGAAAACTCAAAAGAGAGACAACACTCAAGTTGTTGATTCCTCTGCAACCTAAGTAGGATTGTAAGAACAATGTCATAAATTATCAAAAAATAGGTCGTAATAGTGAAACATGCGCATGCATGTAGGAAATCTTCGATTCAATGACTTTGATACAATTTTGAGGAAAGTGCCAGCAAAAAAGAATATTTTTGTAATGAAAAAGAAAAATTGAGTAGATATTATTTTTAATCAATAAATGTTGTCATGAAAAACTTAAAGCAAACATTGAATAAATGATACAGAAGCACAATTCCTATTCACGAAGTTACTGTTCATGAGTTAGTGCAGTATTTTTAAAATTGTTTTAGTCTCTTTTAATAAGTCACATGACTAGCATGTAACATTTTAACCATTTTGGGTGGTTTAGATTAGATTTACTAATAATATAATTAAGGGTTAGAATTAAAGAGCATTGTAATGCTAATATAAATTTTGAAATGGATTTTCAGTAGCTGTTATTATTAATTTAATTCTATTCTTTGGTTTCACATCTAGAAACCCTATTTTCCTGTTCCAGCTTTAATCTAAGCCTATTTTAGTTTTTTTTTATAATCTTTGTTGATTTCTTGCGTTACACGGCGCCAGTAAATGCATGTAGGTTTTATACTATAGCATTCTCACCATGCATTGATCCAAAATATTTGACAGAGATCCACCCTCGGTTATCTTCGGAAGTATGATCTTAAGAGTTTTAAGATGTGAGGTAATTTGATGCATAGCCCAACTGTAAAGAAGGCCTCCATCATAATTTTCTTCACTTCCTGAAGTATCGTCTGCAAATATAGCTCTATATTGATTAACAACATCAAAAAGATGCATTCTGTGACAGTTTATCATCCCTTTCAAGTACTCATAAGCATTTTTCTGGTCCAGATCCTCGAGAATTCCAGTAAGCCAAGCTTCTCGGCATCTCAAAAACTGAAACACAAAGAATCCTGGTCAGATGTGAGCACATAAAAGTATATATCTACAAAAAACAAGTAAGAAAGGCATTTTAGCAAACTTCACCTGTAAACGCATTTCGTATTCACTAAATACTCCAATTCTACGCAAATATCCAATGATTCGGAGACATTCTGGTAACTACAATACACAGGTGCATCCACAAAAGCGATTAAGATTCCAACCCTGTCACTGATCAAGTCAAGTTCCATCAATTATATGTACTCAACATAATATATATGCATGATACCTGGATATTAGAGCGAAGTTTCTGGAGAAGCTGAGAAAGTAGAGATTGCATTGTCTGCTTAACTTCTGCAGCCAATGCTTGAATAATAGGTAACCTTCGAAGGGGGAAAAACAGCTTCTTAGCAAGCAACTTTCATGAAGTTCAGTCAAAAACTTATTAATAGACAAGAAAATAACAAAGAAACTCACTTGGGGTGCATGGTCGAAAGTCTGCAAACATAGGCTTCTAAGTCAAGAGCTTCATCGTAATTTCCATTTCTTACACATCTGTGAAAAGAAGGAAAAAATGAAGCTTTCCGATAACGACAGCATTAGTAGTTTAGATACCACTAAGTGAGGCACACAGATATGAATAACCAAAGATTTATATGATAAATCGAGGAGATGAAAAATTGATCAAAACCAAAGAAAATTTAATATAAGCAAATCATAAATAACTATAGCAGGTTTCATGTTTCGTGAAAATTAACAATGATGAACAATTATATAATTACCACTTATAATAAGACCATAGAACAGTCTACTATCTAGATCTCAATCTCCAATTAGAATTGCAAAAGCCCTTGCAATAAGCTCTACCAAACGAGCTCAAAGCAAATTAACAGGAAGTGTACAAGATTTTCTAGTAGCTCTGTATAAACTTGGAATTACAGTCAGCTACAGCCTCAATACCTCAAACTTAGGAAACACTAATCTCAGATTCACAGTAAAAAGCTTCTATACTCCCAACTTGCCATACAAAATTCAATCACCAGAAATTATTCAGGGTGAAATCTGATATGAATTCAATGTTTAGCGCCAAAAACATTTGCTCCACATTCAGTGCATACAAGTGCTTGGACTAATGCATCTCTAGGAAAACGAAGAAAAAAGGAACTCCCTACCCCAAAAGTATTAACAACCCTAAGAAACATCAAATATTGCAAATTTACAATTGTTAGACCAAACCACACCCCTGTGGCTCAACTAATAACATATGTGCCAGTAGGATGCTTTCCTTCTGAACAATACTTAAAAAAGAAATAAATTCAATTCAAGAAGTCCAAACTGTTACACAATTAATAATGAATGAAGAATTTAGAAAAGTAATCATTAGAAAGCTGGTCATTGATTCAATATAACAACTTTATAATTTTGTTAAGCACGCACGTGTCCATAAGCTGAGGAATTTCAAGCAAATCAAGCAATGTACTGTGATTCACCAGCAACGTGTGGTTCATCTTTCTTTTCTCCAAAATCTCTTCAGCAGATTCAATGAATTCTGTACAACCAGATGTCAGTTTTGGGATCTCAGACATCTGCAATAGAAGATAATCATGCATCACCATTTTTATTACATCCAAAATTCTGTTATTTTTTAGCCTTTTTCTTTATAGGATCAAGCAGTCAGTTCATCAAAACTTTTGGAAGCTACAGTTATTGCATATCTTGGTTTATATATGGTCAAAGACAATGTTAATTTTCTGTTTCACCAGAGAGTCTGGAACAAAATATGTAAACTTGTGATAGCTTTATTTCACATTTCTGTAAAGTTCATCCATAAAAATTAAGTTTCAACTCAAATAACAAAGAAAAGAGGGGAAAAAAATGTAGTGTAGTGACAATATTTCCAGGTGCACAATTTATAAATCCAACCAAATTAAAATACATTTAACAGATCCTCGTTTATGCATAAAATATAACGTGTATGTTATTTTCTGCAAGTTTCTCACTCGAAAGTTTAACACGACACTAACCATAATACGACATCTGATACCAAATAAATCCAACAAAAATCAATGTCACAAATTTGCATACAGAAATGAAAATCGTGAATATATGCATATATTTAAGCTCAAAAAATTCAATAAGGTATAGTTGTAAATACCAGAGACTCAAGATGCCTATCGATAGAAGAGACTTCTTCTCGAATCGCTAGCAATGCATCAGCTGCAGCTATAAATGCGCGGTAATTCCCCACCGCCACCTCTTGCATTTGCCTCTGTATTCTCTCCGCATCTACTCGAAGAAGCTCCGGCTCCTTTCAATTACCAGAAGATCAGAAATTCATAGAAACTATAAAAATGTAATTTTATTATATTAATCATCACAAAGTACACAATTATGACACCAATAAAGAACTTGAATTGAACGACTGAGAAGCTCTGTAACTCGTCCACTGGCTCATTTGTTTCCTAAGTAACTAAAACTAATAAATAAATTAAATTTTTTTGATTCGAGATGATTTCACCTTGTGGAGGCGATCAAGAGTGAATGAGAGAAGTTCAGAGACGTAAGGTTGTTGAGAGACGGAGGCGAGAGGGAGAAGAGTCGCCACCGCCGAAACGTCGTCTTCATTTTCCGGTTCCATTTCTGATTTAAAGTTTCAGATCTTGATTGCAGAGATCCGGATCTAGAATCTGAGTTGTGTAGCCTTTGGCGCTTTCAATGCCAATGCAATTGCATCGAACTTCTTCATTCGATTTTGCAACGGTTGTGTCTAACGGGCTGAACCGGAGGTTTCGGTCCAAATCGAGTCGGGTCAGTGAACCCAAAAGAGTGGAACTAATCCTAACTGATAATATAAATGGTCTCGGCCAATTCGGTTTCACAGTTTATAGGTGATAGACTCAAACGGTCAAACCGAAATCAAAAAGTAAATATTGACGGGTTGATTTAGGCTAGTTTCGGTTCAAAAAAGCTTCTAATTCTGAGCCTGTTTCGTTTCGGATTGATTCTCATTAAAATAATTTTTTAATTTAATTAATTAAAGATTTTTACATAAACTCTATTTATTATAGTATTTATTAATATTATTTATTTTTATTAATATATTAATTCAATATTTTTATTAATCAATATTATTATATATTAATTTTTATTTTAATTTGTATAAATAATTTATACAAATATTTTTTTAATCTATTTTATTTTAATTTTTAAATTTAAACTAGTTATAACTTATATTAATTTATATATAATAAAATTTATTTTATTATATTTATAAAAAATATTTTTAAAATTTAAAAAATTATATAAAAATTTCTCTGATAATATAAATTTTTATTAATTAATTAAAAAATATAATAAGAGGACATTTTAGCCTTAACCTCATAAATTTTTTAAATTCAATTATATTCATATATTATAACACTAAAAAATAAAAAATAAATTAAAAAATATTACAAAGAAAGGAACATTAAGTCTTACCTCGTTAAAAATTATAAAATATCAATCCTAATTATAAATAGTTAGATACCATTATCCATTGTCTTCTTTATCTTCTCCATCCCATTTGTAGTTAAAGTAGGTTGTAGGAGCTAATTGTTATTGAAGTTATTTAATCTATTTTTTCATTGATTCAATCTCTGACACACATACGCATCTCGAGTACCTTTAGGGTCATCGTACTTCTACGTGTGTCTAATATTTGTGTACGCCCAGATGGCACAATTCAAGAGGGGGGTGAATTGGATTTTAAAACTTTTATAAAGAGTTTTAAAACTTTTTGAGAAAATGAATGAACCCGATGTAAGCCCTGTGATAATTAAATGCAGAAAATGAATAAGACAGATAAGGAAGATAAAGCTCACAAGATTTTTATAGTGATTTGACTAATGGTCTATGTCCACTCTTCGCGGTTGAATCTGCTCACACCAAGGATCACTAAGTCCTTATTTCTACCAGTCAACAGGAACCCAATTACAACTCCTTCTTATAACGGGTGAAGGGTAACTACAAATACAACTTTCTTTAGAATGGGTGAAGTGAAATTCAATACAATTTTTCTTATAATGGGTAAAGAGTAACCCAAAATATATCGCAAAAGTTAAAGATAAGAATTTGATCTCACAAAAGAGTGTATATTCAATAAGCTCAATTTTCTCTCTCTAAAATAAAAAAAAATACAACTAAGAGAACAGAGAGAATAATAATTGATTACAGAAGAATATTTTTCAATTCTTTTATTGCTATAAGTATTATGCTTCAACAACCTTTGAATCTGCAAACATGGTTGTATTTATGTTTGAAATGAATTCCTTCAACGACTCTATTTTTTGCTCATTAATGACAGTATTTAATGCTTCTAAACTAACCGTTGCAGTGTGCTGACAGTGCATGTATCGATACTCGACTGAAATTGTGTCAAAGCATGTCTATGTATTGATACTGTTAGTATATCAAGTGTGAGTGTGTGAAGTAAAAGAGTCCCACATTAAAAAGTTACAAGGCAAATGAGTAATATATAAGTGAAATGGACCCATAGACCCAATACCTTAACGTTTTGGGTTAGAAGTGGTATCCAAGTCTATGAATGTGTCAACTCATTTGGCCTAAGTGTATTCTCCCCGAAGTTTGATCGGGCTTTCCCGGATTCAACAAGTGGTATCAGAATCGATGGTTCGGAAGGGAGGCGAGTATGGAGACAGTGGATATTCTTGTGGTTGCTGCCGTCATAAGGAAAGATAAAAAGAGTTATGGACTCTCAAAGAAGATAGCCCAAAGAGGATGGCCCAAAGAAAGTGGGTTAGTCCAAGGTGGAGTTGTAAGTTGCTATTCCTTTTCGAAGTGTCAAAAGATTCGTTTGAACGACTCTTGGTTCGTTTAACTGAAGTAAGCAGTTCGTTCGAATGAACCTTCAATTTGTTCGATCGAACTATACAAAATAATGATTTTTACCCTCTTTTAGAAGATTCTCTTTTGTATTACTTAAGGGCAAAATGATAATTTCGTCTTTTTTTTATAAATAGGGGACCAAGGCCCTAGATTACACATTACTTCTTCTTTTCTTCCTCTCTTTCTCCTCTCCCTCTCTCTCTCACGCATGTTCTCTCTCTGCTCTCTCTATCTCTTGCCTAGATTTCATCACATTCTCGATTTCTCATCGCTATTCACCCATATTCTCTATTTTTAACTTGCCTGAACCATCAATTTGACGATGAAAGTGTAGAAAACGGATATGTGGAGCTAGGGTTTTGGGAAGCTAATTTGGGATTTTTCGACTTCTAAGTAAAATTGAGGCAAACTGACAATTCTATGAGGTTGATGGCATCATTCCTAACTTATCTGTTGTTTTCATTTTCAATTTTGACAAAATTTCGTAATATGGGTTTTACTATTGATCTGTATAGATTTTGGTAGTTCTAACAAGTACATTTGAATTTTTACATATTATTTAGATTGTAGTAAGGTCGGGTAAGTCGTTAGGAAGCTTTGGATATGAATTCAAAAATTTTAGTTAGGCATAAATAGTAATCAGGTTACTGTTCTGGTAAGCCTGTGGGGTCTACTTATTAATTTCATAGAAACGAGTCAAAATATACTAGCCTATCTACAATGTGGTTTCATTGTAATTATATATAGATAATTGGGCAAATAAAAAGGGTTTTGGTTGTTTACTCGTATAAACCAATTTTAGAAAAACCCGGGTCAACATGCATTTCATGCATATGAGTTTCATTCGAGATTTAAAAGTATACATTAATATGTTTTAATATATATGATTAGGCGACAGTGCATGAGCAAGGAATCTATATGATATGCCGAGGAACAAGGGAAATTAGAGAGTGTATACCCTCCCTAAGCTGTGAGTGAACTCTTTCTCTTTTCGTCATTCTAATAAAATCTTGTTTTTTTATACTTAAAACAATATGTATTTGTATTATGAACGATTATATTTACTACTCCTATTTATGCAAAGATGCATATTTATGATTTCTTATGATTTTGGAAATGAGATTTAATTTACATGTTAGATTGGATCAACTTGATGCATATGTTTTATATAAATGATGGCTGGTGGCCAATTTATGAGATGATTATATCTTATTGATAATTGTTTGGATAGTATGTTCTGATATTTGAGAAATATATGGATATTGATATACATATGGGTGATAACAGCTATGAGGGCTGGGATATTTACTGTAGCTACAAGGTGGTAGCTTGGGGGAGTCTACTTGGATGTGGACACCTAGGTGAGTGGTGTATGTGATAGCCTAGGGTCTGCCTGATAGAGAGGTCGCCTAGGTGAGTGGAGGCTTTATAGGTGGGGGTGGTGTTTGATTGGGTTATTGTAATGATGTGATGTGATTCGACTACCTGTGAGTCTCATCAGATTAGTCACAGATGTTACCACGTAACCGAGGTGAACGTCAGTGGTCGACTTATTTTTATCTAACTAAATCATGCGTTATTTTATTCTATGTATTCCCAAAACAAATTTTTATAAATAGCATATTTTACTGCATATAAAACCCACTGACGGTCTCGGGGTGCTCAAGGTTAGGGTGATTGCTAGGAAAGGAAGCCAGTCCAAGGATTTTCCATATATATTTTGAAGTTTTCAAACTAAATCAAATATTTTTAAATTAAGCTGTTTTATGATGTGTTTAATATATGCTTTTCTATTTCATATCGAGTGTTATTTATTTAGTTAATTTCTTGGTTCACTCACGAAGTATACTCCTGTATACTCACCCCTCTCACTCTCCAGTTTTAGGGTATTCAAAAGGATACACGTATTGGTTTAGTGGTGGTCGCTCCTAGTGCTGAGAGTATCAGGTATATGATAGATTAACTCACATTGCATAGTTTATAGTCCACTGGAATTGTTTCATTTCTGTTAACTTTTATTGTTAGGATGATTTATCTTTTGAGTGTCGTAAACAGATTTATAAACCTGTTTGTACCGATTTCTGTTTCTGTTTAAATGAATTACTTATCTTAAATGATTTAATGAATGATGGATGAAATAATTTGTATATTTTGAAGTGTTTGTGGATTAAATAGAAACATTTCAGAGTTTGGGTGTTCGGATGGTTTTATTTGAAAGTGTTTTGTTTACTGGTTTTTGAAACAGGATTTTGTAAAGGCCTTACAGGCTCTCAGGGTATATTCTGGGTGATTGAATATACCTTGAGGGTCTGTGACGGTTGTCACATGTGGGACCCATGGGTTGAGGTGTAACACGAAGACTCTCTGATTAAGGCTGTCGCACCTGGATACATATACATACACAAGGCTTAACAATCATTTCACATAATATACTCAGATTATGCAATGCATAATGCACATGCCTCTCTCTCTCTCTCTCTCTCTATAACCACCCCTTAAATGTTCACATTTTTACTCCACATTGGTTTATTCTCCATCTTCTTAATAATATAATCCACTAAAACACCCCAATTAGTTGATCAAATTGATAAACTAGCTTATGTCCAAATTTTAGGGTTTTTAGGAATAGTAACCTAGCCACTCTTTTCTTAATTCATGCTCAAAGAAATCTTAAAATAGAAAAATAAGTTGAGAGATGAACTTACCCAAGCTAAAAGATAGGTTTTGAGTCACTTGTTGTTTGATTCATCCTTTTAACTACTATTTATCAGCAGTCCCTCTCTTTTGATTTCTCTTGAATCATCGAGCAAAACCTTTATTAGAAGAGGTTCTCGAGCTTTGGTGTTGATTCTGAGGTCATTACAAGAAAAATGTAGAGATTTGGTGGAGATTTGGGTGAGAACCAATTTGGATAGAGAATGGAGAGAAAAGTTGCAGAGATGGGAAGAGAAAAAAAGAAAAGACAGAGAAGAGAAAATGGGAGAGATGAGCCTCTGACATGCCTAAAATGGGGGCTTTGAAATGTCTAAAATGTCCTCCAAAAATCATGTTAAAATGTCTAACACGTCTCTAAGTATCGATACTTCCCCTCCAAGTATTGATACTTTCTATAGAAAAAGGGTCGTTTGAGTCATTCATGTCCGAAGTATCCATACTTCTCCCCAAAGTATCGATACTTCTCTTTATAGATATTCACACATATCCGTAACGTCTCAAAGTATCGATACTTGCTGCACTGAAGCCCCGAGTATCAATAGTTTTTTCCTTAGAGTATTAATACTTTGGTTGTACTGTTCATCACAGTCCTCAGAGTATCGGTACTACCCCAAAGTATCGATACCTTTCGCGCTAAGCGATAGTTACGTGCCCATGTATCTATACTTGCTGCAAGGTATCGATACTTCTTATCCTGACACAGCGTGACGCAAATTTACGTGTTAAAGTATCGATACTTCTGGACGACGTATCAATACTTTCACTCTTACAGTGTCAAGTATCGATACTTTGGCCCGAGAGTATCGATACCCCCCCCATCTTTTTTTTCAAATGGGGACTGCTACTTTAAATGGCCATAATTTTTTATCTAGACATCCCTGCGGAACCCATAATATATTAATGAAAAGCTCTCTTCAAGCTCTACGAAATGATAAGGAACTTTTTCTTTCAAATGAAGATGATTTTGGGGTCAAAATTTCATTTCTTTCTTACTAACTCATTATTCGCTACCACACACCTCCTTATAATAACTTCAAGCTAGCAAACACTCTAATGCACGATCTATACATAATAATATGTATGCAATTATATAGGAGATTTATTATAATATTCATAAACTTAAAGAACAGGGTTCACAATTCTCCCTCCCCCCCTCCCTTAAAAAAATTTTGTCCTCAAAACTCTATATGACGTATTTAAAAAGAACGGTAAAAAAAGGAATCATAGCTAGTGCATACAACTTCTTTTTCCCTAATAATCAAATAAAGGTATTTTAGAATACCTTACTTGTTATTTATTACTAGGAGAGGAAACTACAACTTCTAAAGAATAAGATAATATTGAATTTAAAATATACGTCACATAGAAAACATAAAAGGTCTTTCTTTCAGACTAAGCATACCTTAATACTGAAAGAGGTGCGGATATTGTTATTTCATTAAACTCTCAAGTTCCCAAGTCACCTCCTCAACTGATACACTCTGCCATAAAACCTTTACCATCTAGATAGTCTTATTTCTCAAGACTCGTTCTTGTCAATCAAGTATCCTCACCAGTTGGACCACACAATTGAGATCATCTCTCAATTCGATCGGTGGTGCCTCAAGTATGTGTGATGGATCCGGGACCTTCCTTTTTAGCATGGATATGTGGAATACATTATGAATTCGACTTAGCTCGAATAGTAAATCTAGTTTATATGCTACTAGGCTAATTTTTTTTTATAATAGTAAAAGAGCTAATATATCGAGGATATAGTTTTTCCCAATTTCTGAATCTAATTATTCTTTTCCATGATGATATCTTCAAGAAAACCTGATTGCCTATTTTAAATTCCAATTCCCTTCTTCGATTATCAGCATAAGATTTCTGCTTATCTTGAGCCACTTTTAACCTTTCTTTGATAATCTTAACTTTTTCGATGGTGATCGTAATTAATTGAATATTATCGAGATTTCTCTCTCTAACCTCGTCCCAACATACTGGAGTTTTGCATTTTCTGTTATACAAGGTTTTATAGGAGGCCATCCCAATACTAGTCTGATAACTATTATTATATACAAACTCTATTAATGATAAGAGCGTATCCTAACTACCTAAAAATTCAAAAACACATACCCGAAGCATATTCTCTAGCTTTTGGATGGTCCTTTCTGTCTATTCATCAGTCTGAGGATGAAATGTTAAACTAAAAGTTAATTGAGTGCCCATAGCTTTTTGAAGTATTGGCTAGAATCAAGATATAAAACGGGGATCTCAATCTGACACAATTATAACTGGCACTGCATGCAATCTGATGATTTTTGCTATGTATAACTTGGCCAACCATTCTAAGGAGAAATTTATCTTGATTGATAGAAAGTGGGCAGATTTAGTGAGTCAATTATTATCACCCAAATCGCATCATGATCAGCCTGTGTACGAGGCAACCCAACTACGAAGTCCATGGTAATGTGCTCCCACTTCCACTTAGCTATAGGTAGAGGCTATAGAGTTTCTATAGGCTTCTGATGCTTTGCCTTACTTGCTGACATATCAAGTATCTAGTCACAAACTCGGCTACATCTTTTTTCATCCTCGACCACCAATAACTCTCCCTGATGATTTGATACATCTTAGTATAGCAAATGCAGAACTGTGGACCTCTTCTAAGATAGCTTCTCGTAGTGCTCTATCATTGGGTACACAAACCTGTCCTCTGAATGTCAAGATCCCATCTTGAGTGAAGTAGAAGTCACTCTCCTTACCATCTCTAAATCTCTTGGCAAACCTTGATCAACTCACTATCTTGTATCTAGTATTGTTTAATCTGATCGACTAGGGTAAGTCTGACCATAAAACTAGCCATCAAGGCTCCAACCTCATCATACCCTAGTGATATTCTCATCATTTTCAAATCCATTATCAAAGGCATGTAAATGTACGAACATAAGCCAAGCTGGCTAAAAAATTCCTGCTCAAAGCATCTGCTATCATATTTGCCTTTCTTGGGTGGTAGTTAATGATCAGATCATAATCCTTAATTAATTCTAACCACCTCCGCTGTCTCAAATTTATCTCCTTCTACGTAAGTAAGTACTTAAGACTCTTGTGATCAGTGAATACCTAGCACTGTTTTTCATATAGGTAATGCCGTCATATCTTTAATGCAAATACCATTGCTGTCAACTCTGAATCATGGGTAGAGTAATTCTCTTCATACTTCTTTAGCTATCGAGAAGCATAAGCTATAGCCCTTCCATTCTATATTAACACACATCCAAGGCTCTGCCTCGAAGCATCACTATAAACTATATATCCGTCTCCTAGCGTAGGGAGTGTCAAAATTGGTGTCGAAATAAGACAGTTCTTTAAAGCTTGGAAGCTCTGCTCACATTGATCATCTCACTCAAACTTGACCTCTTTTCTTGTAAGTCACGTCAGAGGTGCAACCAATAAGGAAAAGCCCTTAACAAATCTCCTATAATATTTCGTTAACCCTAAAAAGTTATAGATCTCTGTAATATTCATTAGCTGTTCTCACTGTACTATATCTTCAATCTTCTTTGGATCCACAAGTATCCTACTGCCAAACACAATATGCCCCAAAAAGTTTATCTCTCTAAGTCAAAACTTGCATTTAGAGAATTTTGCATACAGTTGTCTCTCTTTTAAGGTCTGAAGCACTACCTTGAGATGCTGAGTATGCTCTTTCTTACTTCTCGAGTACACAAATATGTCATCAATAAACACAATGACAAACTTGTCTAAATAGAGATGAAAAACTTGATTCATCAGATCCATAAATACTTCAGGTGCATTAGTTAATCTAAAAGGCATAACCAAAAACTCATAATGATCATATCGAATCTTAAATGTCATCTTATGGATATCATCCTCTCTAATCTTGAGCTGATGATATCTTCACCTTAAATCAATCTTGAAGAATACACTTGCACCTTGTAACTGATCAAACAGATCATCAATTCTTGACAGTAGATACTTATTTTTGATGGTTACCCGATTAAGTTGTCTATAATCAATACACAACTTTAATGTACCATCTTGCTTTTTCACAAAAAATATTGATGCACCCCACGGAGACATACTTGGTCGGATAAATCACTTCTCGACCAAATCTTTCAACTGAAATTTCAATTCTTTCAATTCTGCAGGTGCAATACAGTAGGGTGGAATCGAAATTGGTGTCGCCCCTAGTACAAGGTCGATTCAAAACTTGAATTCCCTATCTGGAGGTAACCTAAGTAATTCATTTAAAAATATATCAAAAAATTCTCTAACCACTGTTGACTTCGTCCAGAAGGTCGAATGATTTTTGGAGTCGCCACCTACAAGGTAGGATAGGTCATCGAATTATTTTAATGAGATTCTAAGGTCGGGAGATTGATTAAGCATGGGGAAGGTGTTAGGCACCCCATAACTTCCGTTAATCAGTTACCAAAAAATATTGATCTTATTATTGTTTGGTTAATTATTAATTAATGTGGGTTTCGATCGAGAGAGGGAGAATCAACAGGCGTTTGGCCCGTCTCGGTATTTATTATTTATTAAAACTTTTGAAGGAACTTTCTATTTTATTATTATGATTTCGACCGAGAGAGGGAGAGTCAATAGGGTGTCCGGCCCATCTCGGTGTTAATTATTTATTAAAACTTTCGAAAGAACTTTATATTTTATTATTATGATTTCGACCGAGAAAGGGAGAGTCAACAGGGTGCCCGACCCATCTCGATGTTAATTATTTATTAAAACTTTCGAAGGAGTTTTTTATTTTCTTATTATGATTTCGACCGAGAGAGGGAGAGTCAACAGGGTGCTCGGCCCATCTCGGTGTTAATTATTTATTAAAACTTTTGAAGGAGCTTTCTATTTTCTTATTATGATTTCGACCGAGAGAGGGAAAGTCAACAGGGTGCTCGGTCCATCTTGGTGTTAATTATTTTTTGGAGAGATTCCTAATTTAATTAAAATTTTGATCAAGAGAGAGAGAGTCAACAGGGTGCTCAACCCGTTTTGATATTTATTATTTATTAAATTTTTCAAAGAAATTTTTCTAATTTTATTAAATTTTTATCAAGAGATGGAGAATCAACAGGATGCTCGGCCCCTCTTGATATTTAAAATTTTTCAGAGAGGTTCTTAATTTAATTAAAATTTTGACCAAGAGAGGAAGAGTTAATAGAGTGCTTGCCCGTCTTAGCATTTATTATTTATTAATTAATTTAATTTAAACCTTATTATCATCTTTTTTTAATTATTCTTTGTTATTAATGACTTTTATATTTTTATTCCTATTATTAAAAAAAATTATCATTGTTTTTCTATATAAAGAAACAACAACAACAACAAATAATAATAACAACAATAAAAATGTGAAAATAAATAAACAAATAAATAACATCGAAAATAAAAGAAAGAAGAAAAAAAAAATCAAATTTGAATTTTTTTATTCAATTTCCTCTCGGCTCAGTTTCTTTTGGCTCCCACCAAGACTTTCCCATATTAAAATTTCCTTAACTTCAATCTATTAATCACAATTTCGGTGATAGGTGATGGATTGATGGTAATGATGATCACTTTTGCCTCCTTGAACATTTCAACACTATTTTCCTTTTCATATACGTATATCACTCTTTCAAAAGTATTCCTTGTTTCTTTTTATGGTCAAATCATGTGTATAAAATAAAAAATTAAAAGAAGAAGAAGAACTCAACAGATATGGAGAATAACAAAGGAGCAAATTGCCCGCACCTACAGAAACATGAAACTATACACAAAGCAAACACAAAGAGACATCAAACCTGCTCTTAACGAAAATTGGTTTTCTTCTTGTTCAACGTGTTCCTCCTGCTTCTGTATGAATTATGAATGAGCCTCTGTTATGAGTCTTTGTAGTTTTTTTTTTTATGGTTGGCTGTAGGTGCTGCTTGGGTAGGGTCTCCTTTTTTCCTCCTCTTTTTTTTTTTTGTTGCAAAAACACTCCCTTTATATAGATACAACTACCCTTTTAAAATGGCAGGAAATTATTCTATTATAACTCAGTTTTTTTAGAATTTGGAAAAGAATAATAACCTCCCTTTTTCCATTGATAACAAGAAAAGGAAAGTAATTGATTTTTCCATTCTCTTTCCCTCCATTCTTTCCTTCTTTCATGTTGCCAAATATTTAACCTCTCTTTACCTATTAAAAAATATGCAAGGTCTTCATTGTAAATCATTTAAAAAATTGACTTCTCCTTTTATAATGAGGATCCAATGGAAAGAAGGAATGCAGGGATTCAATTCCTAATTTGAGCTTGTAAAATTTTAATTGTGTCCTTTACTTTAAAATTGTAGCTTGTTGACCCCTTAAATTCTTTCAATTGCAAAAATAATTAATTTTTAGGAGATGTTGTATTTAAGTCCCTTTCCTTAACTTATTTTATTAAAAAGAATTCCAATTAATTTGCATTAAAGGTCAAAGCCCTTGAATTTGGAATTAGAATCTTGCCCATTTGAAAATTTAATCAAATAAAAATTGACAGGATAAAATTGGGTTATGACAACGCCTTATACAAGAAGTTGGTTTGGGTATGCTTTGTTCATATAGGTGTTCGGTTCACAGTCAAGATGGGATCCGTTGGCTTGACACATTAGATTGAGAATACCTGTTACCTTAGTCTGAATCGAGTTCCTAATCGAATATCGATTTGATGTCTTGATTATAAGTCTATGGTCACAGTATAATATTGACATATGATCGATGATTCGAATAAAAATCGGGATTAGGGTTTTGACAATCCATGAACCCTTATCTCAATCAAGATACGACGACGAAAAATATTACTCACACATTACATGCAATCGATAAAAGGTTTGATAAAGATACTTCTTCATTATGACTTAGAAACTATGGCGCATTGTTAGATACTAACCATGGTCGATGAGTAATCGAAATGTTCGGAGTCAAATGTTTGGCATATGTTCACAGCTGAGTCACGGTGAACCTTTATGATCCACCAAGATTCTCAAACGCTTTTTTACATGAGAGAGAGATAAAATATTGTTGAGAGAGGGCTAGCACCCTCATGATAATATAGAAAAAAAAATCGAAACCGATACGTATAACAGTTATGCGTATTAACAATTCTTTAAAGTGTTAAAGAGATGATATATTGATATCATAAGGTTATTTAATATAAATAACTTGTCAAATTTGATAACAATGATTATCAAATATGTTAAAATATGATTTTAAGGCAAAATGATGAAAATTAAATGAAATAGTTTCATTTAGTGTA